>VNJM01001802.1:0-33329 GCA_008042475.1 Drosophila kanapiae | reverse complement strand
GAAACAAACTATCGCAACCTCTCTTTAAAGTTGAACTTGTTCCAGACTCTAAGGCCCTCAGAAAAAACGAAGTTTATCCTATCTACAAACTCCAGTTTCTATTGCATCGCAGAATCACGGTTGAAGAGCCGCATAAACGCAATGGCCCAGTCCAATGCGCAAATTGCCAGGAATACGGACACACAAAATCTTACTGCACACTCCGCTCCGTATGCGTCGCTTGCGGAGGGCAAAAAATAGTAAAAAATGCAGTAACTGCGGAGGAGACCACACAGCAAACTACAGAGGCTGTCCAGTATACAAGGAGCTAAAAACTCGGATCAACCAACGAGTGTCAACAGCACGATCTCATCATAGATCATTGATACCCTCAAAATCCACACCAGGAGTCTTCTTTTCGTCAGCAGCCCTATCATCACTCGGCAGTTCCACTATAACTAAAAATGTAAGCTTTGCAAGTCTTTTGAAATCGGATCACGCGAGCCCTGCCTACAATGTCCAAACACCACCTACAGTCCTCTACCAACCTGCAGAGCAGGCAGAAAATAAAATGGAAACGATGACTCTCAGGCTACAACAAAGTATGGATGAATTCATGTCTTTTATGCGAACCACCATGCAAAAAATGTTGTCAAATCAAAATATTTTGATTCAGATGCTCCAAAGCACCTTATCAAAATAATCAATAGGTCCCCTGCGCATTGAACTGTGGAAAGCCAACGGCGTTTCACGGCACAAACTTGAGCTAGCACAGTTTATGAACAATGACATCGACGTAATGCTACTTGCAGAAACCCACCTTACCAAAAAATACAATTTCCAAATCCAAGGGTATATCTTTTATAATACTTATCATCCTGATGGAAAGGCCCATGGAGGCACTGGAATCCTTATCAAAAACCGCATCAAGCACCACTTTCACAACACGTTTGCTACTGACTACCTGCAAGCCATATCTATCAACATTCAGTTGGGTTGCCACAATCTAGCTCTAGCAGCGGTATACTGTCCTCCTCGATTCACCATATCCGAAGCCCAATTTATCGCCTACTTCAACTCACTAGGCAACTACTTTATAGCAACAGGAGACTATAACGCCAAGCATACGCACTGGGGATCTCGCCTCGTGACGCCGAAAGGTAGACAACTGTATTACGCAATTATAAAACCTAGCAATAAACTCGACTGCGTTTCCCCTGGTTCACCTACACACTGGCCAAGTGACCCCAGAAAACTGCCAGATTTGATTGACTTTGATTGACAGTTACAAAAAACATCCCACGAAATCTGATTAGCGCCACTCCTCTCTCGGATCTATCATCAGACCACTCGCCTGTACTCTTTAGCCTAAACCAACAGTCAGTTAGTAATGACAATACCGTCATGCTAACCTTTAACAGCACAAACAGGCTCAAATTAAAAAAAGACGCAAGTTCGAACATTGAACTTACACCACAGCTAACCGGCGAAGATGACATCAACAGAACCGTAAGCATGCTAGAGTCAGTTTCGGGTTCAGCGGCTCGAATCGCAACACCACGAAGGCAAAACATAACACATAACACAAAGCACATGAATGCAGCAATAGAGCAGCTTGTCCTGGCAAAGCGTCGTTCCCGGCGCTAATGGCAATTACATCGATCACCATCTGCAAAGCAACAGTTGAAGGAAGCTTCCTGTCGACTCACCAATGCACTTCGACAAGAAGAAGATAGATCCCAACAGCGCTACATAGAGCAACTATCCCCATCCAGTTCAAAATTCCCACTACGGAAAGCCCACTCAACGTTGAGCCCTCCAACAATAACGGTTACGCCAATAAGAACCCCTGTAGGTTGCTGGGCCCGAAGCGACAAAGACAGAGCCGACACATTCGCTGCCCACCTCCAAAATGTGTTCCAGCCAAATCAAGCAACAACAGTGAGTAATATAAGGACGCAAACAGAAGACGACTCTCACATTGTCGATCCAATTGTATTTCGTCCATGCGAAGTCATAAAAATTATTAAAGAGCAGCTACAACCGAGAAAATCTCCAGGCTGCGATCTAATAACTCCCAAAATGCTCATTGAACTCCCTCTATGCGCTGTTGGTACCATATGCCAGCTGTTCAAAGCGATGACAAGACTAGGCTGCTTCCCAAAGAGATGGAAAAAGTCAATCATCATAATGATACCAAAACCTGGAAAAGACCACACGCTCACACCCTCATACAGACCAATAAGTTTACTTTCGTGTCTATCAAAACTCTTCGAAAAATGCCTCCTAACCCGAATCATCCCATGCCTTAAAAGACACAACAGTATCCCAGCACATCAATTCGGCTTTCGCGAAAAACATGGAACTATCGAACAGGTGAACCGCATAACATCAGAAATCCGAAGTGCATTCGAAAATAGGGAATACTGCACTGCGGTATTTCTGGACGTCTCTCAAGCATTCGACAGAGTATGGCTTGACGGCCTAATGCATAAAATCAAAACAATGCTCCCTAATAACACGCATAAAGTCTTGGAGTCTTATCTTTATAACAGGATATTTGCAGTGAGGTGCCATACTTCCATGTCAGCTGAACATAACATCGAAGCTGGTGTTCCTCAAGGCAGAATTCTCGGGCCAACTCTATACCTTCTCTACACTTCTGATATCCCTACGAGCAGCCAACTGACTATGTCTACGTTTGCCGACGACACCGCGATCCTCAGCCGATTTAAACGCTAGAGAAAAATACGTTATTGATTTTTATCTCACAGGGAATCAAATCTTCCTATTTTGTATAGATATCTATTCGAAATTTGCTACCTTTATTGAAGTAAAAAGTAGAGATTGGCTAGAAGCGAAGATGGCATTACAAAACTGGTTAAGATCAGAAAGCGTAGAGATAGCAATCACGACAAGAAAAAATGACGTATCTGACATAAAAAGGTTTCATAAAACGGTAAATAAGAAGCTCAGAATTATTTGGTAGTGAACAAAATATAGAAGATCGATGTACAAAATTTGACACGATCCTATATGTTTATAACCACAAAACAAAGCACAATACCACTAAAATATACCACTATACGCAGGAAGCCCCGATTTTGAAGTAAAACTAAATAAAATCCACAAAATCGACAATCTAAACAAAAACAGACATGGTTATGAATTAGATACGAAATACAGGCAATCCCCATTTAAAAAGACAGGTCATATTAAACAAGTGGGCGACAAACACTTTGAGGAAACAAATAAAGGCAGGAAAATCGTACATCACAAGTCCAAATTCAAGACACAAAAGAAGACTAACCAGAGTAAATACGATAATTCCAGACCCATCGAGAAAGATTAAAGGATGCCCCGTATTCCCCATAATGATTATATGTTTGGCAGCCATAACCCTCATCACCATGGTCCAAGGCAATAGCATAGAAGTAAACACGATTAGTGCTAAAAATAGATACCTAATATTCCAAACAGGATTTACGGTGATACCTACAAGTTAAGAATATCACTACCTAAGCGTAAACATAACTAAGACCACGCTAATGTTTGAAAACTTATTGGAAGAGGCGAAATATTTTCCCGATGTAATCCAAATAGAGTACTTAGTCGACAAACTAAAAAGGGAAATAAACGGTTTGAGAATAATTAAGAGAAACAAACCAGGTCTGGTAAATATTGTAGGATCAATGTACAAATACTTATTCGGCACGCTAGACCAAGATGACAGGGATGAGTTAGAAGAAAATTTGTCAGAAAATTCCATTCAGGATCATGATTTGAACATGATTGTTGAAGTGATTAACAGCGAAATAGACATCATAAACAAATTAAAGCAGAGAAAGAGAAAGACCAGCAGGTAGCAGTACTAATATTCAATTTACAACAATTCACTAAATATATCAATATAATCAATTTATATTGTTAACAACATTACCAAAATCGAACCTTTGGCATATATTCAAACAAAAGAAATAATAGAATCCCATGTAAAATATTACAGCGTGTTTCAAACCATTTGTCTTACATCTTTTGTCATCACAATCCTGAGTTTAATCCTGTCTGTCATTTATAAATTAAAGAGTATACCTAAGGCACTCATTGTTAAATATAAGAAAGAACAAGAAGAACAACCAATCCCGGACCAAATTGTAAATGATGAGATCATTCCGAAAAATAACATCATGATTTATCCCACATTATCTGCCTGAGGACTGGACAAATTCAAAGGTTGGGGGAGTGACATATACACAGTCCCACAGACTTTAGCACATGCCAACTTATTCCACATATGTAATCATCATAGCCTATAAATTGTATAAACACTTACACCCCAGGCTACCCTAAAATTATGCATCATCATCGAATGATAACCAGACAGTCGTAGGACACAACAACTCCACACAAGCCCCAGTAGTAGACTAAACACTTTTATTGTCTAAACATCCTCCCCTATTTGTCACGTTCACACGCTCAAAATTCGGACTCGCTTACTCGAAAACAAAATTAAGGAATCCATTCACCACTCCCCAAAATAAAGCTCTATCATAATTGTGGACCATCGTATGAAGTGCACGAACCCTTTAGTGTTTTGTGCGCTAATTACAATGAGATGTACCCAATAACCTCTAACGTAGACAGCCTTCCCGAACTAAAAACTTTAATCCTAACTAATTTACTACGTATGCAACTAAACATTCAGGCAGCACGTCAGTAGTTAATTTCCTCGGAAACTTTACCTATACTTTCTCCTATCGCGCCTACTAACACCTAACCCTAACAAGCACGAGCTTGGTGTCGAAAGGGCCACTTGAGTTTACTGACCGTAGTGCATCAACGTCCATATAACATCTTCGAAATTTACCAAGATTCACAAAAGCTCGAGGCCGAGGCTTGAACGTCAACCCTCCTAGTTCAATACGTTAAGTTCAGTTTGAGACACGAAATTAATCGGTCGTTGTTCTTCCTTATATCTTTTAATAATTCGGTTAAATAAAATATTTCTTTTTTACTTACGAATATTCCGAGTATTTAACTATATACATATATTAAGTACAAATAATAAGTATGATTGTTAATAAATGAGTTTATAAACTATAAAATAATCGTCTGGCCTTAATATTATTAATATGGCCTTATATGTATTTAAAAAAACCATAGATTTATCATTGCAGGTTGCATGTGTTTGAAACATTTATAAATAAAAGCCCAAAACTTATGCTGCTTATGCTTATGCTGCTAGCATATCTTACAAGTTCACCGATAGTTTGTATGGCACCTATCATTGCGGACGGCTGTCTACGTAATGACGAGAGTGTGGTGTGCCAAGATACTATATATACACGCACAACTGAAAATTAGCTTACCCTATAGTAAAAAAGAATGTTTCAATCGCAAGATATCGATTTAGTAAATGTTCCGGCCTTTAAAAAATCCGTGGGTCCATGTAAAATGGGGTCGGAAGTGCTAAATAAATTGGTCTTAAGTTTAGCTTTTGGGTCTGGTATAGCAAAATCAATATCATGCAACTAGTTTAACGACACCTCAATCATCGCAATCTGATACTACGTTCAAAAGATATTAAATGAAATAAATTTGGATGGCCTTTTTCAAACAGTTTTGCTATATTTGCTGATACAATAAACAAGCTTACTTCCTAAATTTGGACGCTTGTAGTTCTTGTACAGAAACATTTCGTTGGCAAAAAATATAGTCTTCAGTCAAAATATGTGTAGAGGCGTAAGTAACCGACTTTGTTTTTGACCATATGCGCTATATGAGGTTAAGAAATACCATTTTAACCTAGTGAAAATCATCAGATGGATATGAAATTAAATCGCCATCATTACTTTTATACATGCTTATGGTATTCACTTAACTTCCAATTTTGTTTCTCCTAAATAAAACATTTATATTATTACCTTTAAGATCGAACTCATTTCATTTACATAGATTCGTTCCGTCTCTAGCAGCTCCGTTAGTACGTGACCTCGTTTTATACGTAGCGATTCGACGTCCTGAAATTAAAAAAAATTATAATTAAACAAAAAAATAACGTTGTTATAATATTTACAGATGGCACAAAGGCTTAAAGAGCGGTATATATATAACAACATTTTCTATAATTGTATACCCTTGTAGGCTATTATTATTTTAGTATAATGGTTTTTATTAAACTTGAACAATCTGAAAATAATTGGAACTTTGTTCCTTCGACATCTGCGACAGTTTCAAATTCCTTACTCTGTTTGGCCCTCCAATTTTAATATAATTTAAGATAATATAATTTTAGTAAAATTGGGTTTGAGTCCACTAACCGTCTATAAATCAGCCCAGACGACTGTCGCTCTCGTTCAGCAATGCAGATCGCTATGCCGCTATATTCCGAATGCAAAAACAAAGCCCGAATACCCAATAGCCCCAGACCCAATATACTCGAAGCAATAATAATTTAAAGAAGAGAATTACGCATCTGGCGACGTCGCACTGAGTATAAAAATTAGCTGCACAGAATCCTACTCGATTTATGTTCAATTCAATTGCTACTAATTAAAATAAAAAATAATTCAAATTTTTAATTTTCGTCAGTGTATTCTCTTTGCTTGCACCTGTTCCTGAATTTTGGCTCATTAGTGATATGCGTCGCAGCGGTGGTGATTGTTGTTTTTTTTTTTGTCTGGCTGCACAGTTGCTCTTTCCGTTATATCGTGCCCACGATTTACATAATCAGAAAAAATAAAAGGCACATTAATAAGACTCATAAATGTGCTAATTATTCTTAAATTTATGAAAAACTTTAAATTAAATAGGGCGGAAGGCAGAAGAAAATGTTGACAATTGAAGGCGAATGTTGATAGGAATATGATGGCAGAAAAATATTGCTAGGAACTTGTTCCGTATCAAGCACTGGACTGCCAACACAAATGACGATGTTGCAGCAGTACAGCATAGAAAGAAACTTCATCATCGACTAAAACAAGTGTTAGAGCACGTCCGCAGAAATATATTTAGTTCATAATTTCTTTACTTGAAAGGCTGCTGAAAGTCCACCAGCTGAACGGGAGTCTGCTGGGCAATGGTCACAGTAATGTCTCCGTTCCAGCTAAGGCAACGGGGGAAATTTGCCAGTTGCCATGGCCATGGTTTCAATCTTCTTCAATAAAAGTGTTGAAAGTTGTGAGGTTATTAAAAACGAAAAATCTTAATTTATTCAGAACAAAACTGTGAAATCTTTACATACTACTTCTTCTTGATAAATATTGTTATTAGAGTTTCTTGACTTATGTTAAAATAAAATTTAAGAAAGCAAAAAATCTTGAAATAGTTTTTTATTTCTTTTATTAGTGTATACTAACCGCTTATATAGACTTCTTGCCACACCATTGAATCGACAGTGTCTCCACAGACGACAAACTACACGAAAATTAGCGCCATTCATTTAACAACATGATTAAATGAATACATATTTGCAGAAAGGAAAATTATATGGAATAATGGGGTGGTGACGTGTTCTTTAAGGTTGTGTATGAGAAACATGGGATTTTGTAGACAATAAAGTTCTTCTATATTCATCCCGCTTGTACTAGTACTGATTTTAACTTTAAAGGAGAGTCCTCAAGACTCGCGAGTCCGCAAGTTTCTCTGGCGCTTCTCACGTTTTTCTTCTTAGACGTTCATGCACTACGAACAGTTCCCTCAAGTGAACGGTTAGGTGTTAGTATAGGAGAAAAAATAGGTCAAGTTTGCGAGGAAATTAACTACTGTCGTGCTGTCTGAATGTTTGCTTGCATGCGTACTAAGTTGGTTAAAAGTAAAGTTTTTATGTTAGAAGGGCTATACATTTGAGTTTATAGAGTACATGGCGTTTTAATTTTTTACATAAAACGCTAAAGGGTTTATCCTTGTCATACGATATTAGACAGTGGCGCAACATTAAAGGTAAATAGGATCTAGTACATATTTCTAATCGGTACGTGGAAATTAAGCTGACCTATCAGGTTCAGTACATTCTTTGGACTAGGTTATTAATAAAGGTAATAGTTCGACGGCTGGCTAAGGAAGGTAAATTAATAAGGGGAGGTCGACTTAAATAAGAAGGTAACATTCGGTCGGCATCACAGGTAAAACCGCTTAGAGCGAAAAGTAAAAAGAACTTTTGATCTGATGCGATGCGTTTTCTGTGGACATTATATTGATTATTTTCAAAAAGCAGAAGTCGCAAGCAAAGGGGTGACACGAGAGAATGTCATCAGCTTGCACTTAGGGCCAATAAAGTTTAATAAATTAACACGACGCCATTTTTAAAACGTTATTGAGATCTGTTTGTAAATCCGACTAGCAAGAGCTGTCTTTATATTGCACACAAAGTTTACACCTTCAATAATGGTTATTGTACTTTGGTCAAATTGCAAACTGCGAGGGTCTACAAAACTTCGGCTCCCCACCGTAAGTATCTTGTCATGTTTTTGTTATGGCTCACTTAGGCCAATCTTACAATAGCAAAAAAAACTCTTTGTTATTTGAGTGTAGACTCCAACTAGAGCATTCGTGCACGGTTTAAAAAAAAATAGGAAAACGGACGAGGACGCATACGACTGCAACTAAACATACATACATATATCATTCTTATATCGGTCCTATGACAGGTATAAGAGATTGCCAACCAATTTTAATTGTGTCAAAGTGTATTTAAAAATTCTAATACATTTTGCATAAATATAAGCATGAGTATCAACAATAAAAACTTACCTCTTGAATCTGACTTTGGTCGGCTTTATCTGTCGGGACATTCGAAGCTAAAAAACCATCCTTATTCATAAGTCTGAGATCATGTCCACAAGTACTCTGTAAATAAATGTATTATAAAAAAGTTATGTAATTTAGTTATCAATAAAATATAAAATTCATATGTTTTCAAAGATATCTCATTCATGCAAAATATTTGGTAGCAGATTGTGTTTCAATTTGGTAAAAAAAAATACAAGAAATATTTGTCTCAGTTTTTCATGCCTAAAAATAGTCGATTGTGCTTGTGAATGCAAGCCTTAGAAATCGCAATGAAACCTAGGGGTACCATGGTAAAACTAAGCTCTAATCTCTATTCTCTCTGATCGTTTTTTGTTCGCACATTTCTTAGTTTTTTGTTAGCCCTGTAATATACCAGATGTTATCCAAGTTATCAAATGGCATATTACCATACCTAATTTCATCGGGGATACTTCTCTGAGTATAAACGCAGTACCAGCCATGTCGAATTTCTGTAAGCTTAGCCGCCGCTGTAGCCAGTTAACGCAGTCCACGGTTCTAGAACAACAACCGATCTCCACTGATAGGCCGATGTGTCAATGCACATGCTAAAACAACACACCACACGAGCTTTCTTGTCCAACTACTAGTGCTACAGTAAACGAAAGACGTGTCGGCCTCACCGTAATCTTTTTAGATATCCACATCGGTTTCAACGTAACATTATTTTTTTTAGTGTTGAAAAATAATGAAGGCATAGGGCAGTTAATTAATTACACTTTATTAAAGTTTGTCTTTATGAATAATTTAACAATATTTACCAGTGCCTACATTGGCAGGTATATTAATAGATACATAGGTCTGGACCTAAACTAAAAATTGAAATATACTTTTGTTCGTTTTTAAACTATCTCCATTAAAAATAGTTATTAAATATTTTAATAAATAAACATTATTTAAAAAATAAATTAATTATGAATATGAAATAAGAAAAAGCAGCCTTAAACAACAAATTAATATTTTTTTTATGAATATATAAACCTCCTCTGACACTTTTGGTATCATTATCTTTTATAGGAATATTTCTTCAACCATTTTCAGCCACATCTAAAATGTTATGTCCCATGAAAGTTACAAAATTAGACGGTGTTATTAATTAAGAACAAATAAGAACGCTAATGTTTCTTGAATAATAAACAAAATAAAATAATAAAAACTTGGCACAACGAAATAGTAAAGTAAATCAAAAATAAAATTATAATACAGTAAATTAAAGTTAGGACATGCTAGGATAATTAAATAAAAATGTTAACTATTTTAAGTATCAAACAAAAATTACAAATATGTAATTGAATATTCCGGAAATCATGAGATAGAGTAGTGTAACAGCGAGACTATTTTACTTAATTTAGCGACTTCAAGGGATTACTACTCAAAATGGCTATCTACTGCACTATTGTGATCATGGTAGGGTGGGGTACATGTACATATGTGGGGTGTAACATAACTGGTGGTGTAGAAAATATTATCAATGCCGCATTTATCGGCATTGAAATCGATACGAAGCTAGCTAAAGGTTGCTTATAAATATTAAATAAGAAAACGGATAAAACTCTGCTGTCACGTAATAAGAATAGCCAAATATACAAATCTAGAGCAAGGAAATGGTTGGAATTTTAAAAAATCAGTTGGCTTAGGCGATATAGGAGTGAAAATGCCAAAGAAATGTTCTTTAATTGTTATTGTTATTGGGTGTTAGGGCCGGTGTAGTGAAGTCCACAGTGCTTCAAGCTATGTGGAATTGGAGATCAATCCGATACATCGTTTAAAAGATATTCAGTTAACAAGATTTCGACGGCTTTTCCAAATAAAAACTTTTTTATTGTCTGTCTGAATCAAATTGCTGGGATCTCTGTTATTGTATTAAAGCGATCAAGCTGAAAAACATAGGTTCTACCATTGTTTGTTTGTTCGTTAAAAAAGTATTTTCAAACCGGTTGCCTGTACATAACCAAAAAAAAAAAACCAATAAAATACTTCAGAATTAATCATTAAAAAAATAAAATTTAGTATTTGCAATAATTTCAATGACAGCTCTAACGATTGTTCATTGTTTGAGAAATGTCTTAGAAAATTTTCGTTCGCGAGTATAAGGAATCAAAATAATTAAATATAATTCAATATAGTTAAAAATCTATATACATACATACATTTAAAACTACATGTGAGATAAAAGGGAAACACCTTTAGGAACATTAACAAAAAATAAAATAGTTTATATTGCAAAATATCTTTTCTTAAACGGCGTTGAAAAATAAATAGAGAGGCCATTACAAGAGAGAGAGAGAAAAATTAAGCCATTCATAAGACAAAGCTTAGAGTGTGCGATAAAAAACAATTAAGGCCCAACCAAATATTGAAAGCTGAATCTTAAAGTAAATTAGTTAAACTTTACATTACATTAAAAAAACATTTTTTTTTTTTTATGACTTTCACGTAGTAAATAACTGTAGTATTTTGGATAGAGTATTTTTTGTTTTTCATTGAATAAATATGGATGTAATGTTTATAAGATGTATTTAAAAATATCTATAAAAATATCTATTTATTTTATACAGAAAATCACCAATGATTGTGATTTTAAAAAAAGAGAAACGGTAACAAAAATTGAAAACAAAAAATTCGCATTCTGGGGCATTCTTAACAATTTTATTCAGTACTTTTTTTTTGATTTAGAGGCCAAGCTGATTTTTTGCTTGTTGATCTTCAACTAAAATACATTTTCTTTTTATAATTATAAATGTATTGGATGCAAAACTGGCGTGTTCGTACCGGGTTATATAAGATGATATCAGAATGGTCTAAACGGAGTAGCCAATAAAAGGGAAACTTAATGATGAAGGCAGCATATTAAACAAATTTAAATGCAGTAACATTTAAAAAAATGTGCAAAAAAAAATTTTGTATTTTTTGTACTGTATTTGCGCATATACTTTTATAAGCAAGTTTCATACTTCTTGCAAAGCTCTGCTCTTTATGCTGTTTCTATAGAATAACATAGTGATTGGTGAAGTATACATATACTTCCAAACTGAAGCCCAAGTCTGAGATGGCTTTTAAAACCGGATTTCCAGTTAAGATACAACTGGGTCACAGAATGTAAAAAGTGGTTTTATTACAGTTAACATGTTCTATGGTTTTTCGGATCTTACGGAAGTCGACGTAAACTAGTTTTCTTTCTCTATTTAAGTAAACTATTAATCCAGTCTTAAACGGTAAATGATGAAAAGAAAGTAAAAGGCGTGAATTTGAATTGAAGAAAATGTACATAGATATTCATACTTACTTACATTGCCATCATAATTTTCATGTCAATTACTTTACTTTTATTAAAATTGCAAAATTTCAAAAAATATCACTCAAAAAATAATAATTACTTTTTTATTGTTAGTTTTTCGGTGAAAATATCGCTCATAGTGCACTATCATCTTTTTGTTATGTTTCTTTGGATAATTTGAAATGCTACATAATAAAGTGAACCTAGACGAACTTTAAAACCTTATTTTTAGATTAAAATAAAAATGTTTAAAAAATATTTATTGTGGCACATAAATTTATCCAAAGAAACCTTACAGAAAGAAGATATTGCACTATGAGCGATACTTTAAACAAATTAAAGCTCAAATCGTAATTATTAAAAATTAAGACGAAACAATCATTTGATATATATAAAGATCATCAAAATACTAGCCGATTGGTATAATTCGTTTGTAAACCGATCTATATAACATAGTACTCCGATTTTGGTGTTCCGAAATATATACTTCCCGATTGTTCAAAAACTAAGAAACTAGTTTGCATAGAAACAGAAGAACAGACAGCGTTGTAGACTGACAGACCAACAGACGCACTCGGCGTGTTATACTGATCAATTATATATGGAGTCCGAGATGAGGCCGAAAAAAATTTCAATTCTGTCCGCAAAGGGACTGATTTGTAATAACCATCCGATCCTGCACGATAATGCGCCGATAATTGGCCATTAACCAATCCCCGTATTCACTTGATATGGCACCGTGCGACTTCGTTCTTTTCGGAAAAATGCATGCATACTTTTTAAAGTTAAGTTAATTTCTTAAATATACATATATATATTAAATATTATGTGTATATAAATTGCCTCCAAGAAAATACAAATCACTCTTTCTTTGTATCTACCTCACAAAGTACGCAAGTTTGTGGCCGGAACGAAACAGTGAACAAAAAGAGAATGAAAAACCGTTGTCTAAAGAAACGTGAAAGAAGCAATTTAACAACAAGTAAGGAAAGCTGACTTCGGGAGGAGCCAAAGTTTTTATACCCTTGCAGAATATGACAATTTAGTTTGATAGGTCCTATAGCAGCTATATAAGTATCGTTTGGATTTTGACATATCCGTCCACATAAAATATATATACATTTTTGATTAGCATAACCAACCCAGTCGATATAGACATAGGAGGTGGCCATTTTTCATTATCCTAGAATTTTGGTTTCAATTTATTGAAAAACGCACGAAAATATTATATAGCCGAAAAAAAAATATGAAAGTAATATAAAGATTTACATTAATTTGTTATTTTTCAACATTTTATTATTCTAAGGTTAGTTAGATTGTTTTTATTTGCGATGTTAAGATATTACATATAATTTACATATAATCGTACGCCAATATCACATTTCGTCTATAGGAATCGGCCATAGGATCGGTAAATGCTTAAGAAACTGTGTGAATACGTGTTATCAAATGTTTTATACCACTCTTGTTATATTTTGTTTTTATTTGTCAGAAATGGATCGATTTTCAAAAAATCAATTCCAAACCAATTTTATATATTGAAATAGACTGTAAAATTTTATAAAACCAATGACTTTAGAAAAATAAATCTAATTAGTTTTCTGATTCAAATATGAAGATCGGTATCGGTATATAATGTACCTATTTAAAAGAAAATTCATTAACCAATGATGCGCAGAAAAAGACCACAATAGAAGCAAGCGGAAGGCAATTGCGATAGGCTGTAGGAGCTAGCTTGACTTCCGCCTTGTCTTAGAGAGATGTGTAATTATTATTATGCTTTATAAACTACTACCAACCGGTTCCTACCTTTTGCTTTACTTTTTTGAATCGTTTTAGATCTTCGGATATGCCGCTTTCCAGTTGTACTGGTACGAATTTTAAGTTGTCGCCTAGGCTTCCCTCAAAGTATGAACAGTCATCTTCATCACAGCTTGACATGCTGCAGCAACAACTGGCGGTTCTGCCTGGAGAAAGCTCGTTATATGCATTATTCCAGAAAACACCACCAACGGCATTGCAGCAATCCTTCACCAGGCAGCTCAAGGAAGACGTGGAATATTGCAGTCGATGGCATTCACAGCAATCGTTTTTTGAGCTACACAGAGAATTATTATCTACACAGGATTCACAGCAATTGGACGATGATGTTGATGCGTTAGATGGGAAAACAATAGGATCGGCAGTGGAGGAAATTCTGAATTCATTGAAGCTTCTGCTAATGGTCGTCTCCCTGTCGCAAGTGCCGTCGAATTGTGATGCTTCAGCCCTGACCTTCATATTATTTAGCTTGCGCTCTTGTTCAATGTTACACTGTTTTATATTTTCTGTAGCGGCTTGAATCAGTTCATTAGTCGTTATCTTGGTCAGATTCTTCTTAGAAAAATTTTGTAAGTCGTTTGGGTCACCTCCAGTAACTTTTATCTGGCTTGTAAGCTTTTCTCTTGTATTGGCAGAGGTATGTTTTTTCGATTTAACTCCATTAGTTTCCTCGACATTATTAGAAAAATGTGATTTCTTATTCTCCTTTTGTCTATAGTAATCGTCGAAAAAAAGACCAGAATCAGACCAGTTATTTGGATGCACTCTATGGTATTGTTCATCGGGTTCCGTAGAATCATAACTTTTATTGATAAGTGGATTATGAAGTTGTGTACTGAAGCGTTCTTTTTCATCTACCAAGTGGTTAATTATAAGCAGTGGCTCCCGTTTTCTGCGAATATGAACTTTCTTATAGCTTGAATTGCTTTCTTGTCCCGCGTCCAAAAATATCCATTGTGAAACAGACCGATTAGACTGATGTTGAGTTTTCAAATTCAGAATTTGAGGCTTGGGTCTCATTTCTGTGCTTTCAATCCGCGCGATTCGGTCGGAACGTGATTTTATTCCGTTTGCCTCGGCCAAAAAGTCGCAGTGGGAGCTTTGATATTTAGAAATATGTGAATTATTACAATCACTAATAATTGAATTGCTACTGGGATAAGCTTTCACATTTGGGTCTTTTGGCAAAACCATTGATAGGGCGGAGCTTTTTTGTGTTGACCAGGACTTCAGCGCTAATTGTGTTTGGGAGGCCAAAAGACTTTTCGAACTCTTCATTAATATACTGGAACTGGTTTGGCAGGAAGGTCCGACACTTGTTGTGCTTCTGAACTGTCGGCATAGCCCCTCGAAACGAGTGGGGTTATTCAGTCGGGCAGATTGGGGCGACTCGTTTGATCTGTTTATTATTGCCTCCTTGCACTGATGCACATAATTAACCTTGAGTAGCTTCATTTTTGGTATATCAGCACTGTTACTGGCAGACGATCTTGAGTCTATAGTGCCGTCTTGTCCACACATCTCGCTGGCCAATAGCTTTTGCGTTAGAGCCAGAGGCAGCTCGCACATGGGCATATTTGACATTAGTGAAATCAACGTTTAATTAATATTAAAAAATAAAACAGTATGTAACATATTGTATATATGCCAGATATGTACAAACATTGTGATTTTTCCTTTTTATTTTCATTTTATATTTATACAACTAAGCGATTTAATGTATGCTCGTTTCACTGTAAATCATTTCACGTCGGCGGTTCACGGTATGTTTCGTTGTTCGTGCACCGAAAGCATGGAAAGCACTGTCGCGGCTGTAGCTCCGAAACCAGCAACCAGTTTTGACCTTCAACAAGTTTGATGCAACTTGTTTGATATTATTGTGCTCAAGCACGCCGGCTCTAAGCATAGAGTGAACCGTTTATTGACCGTAATCTCTTCTTTTGTTGCGCTTTCTCCTCTAAAATTGTGTTTATAATGCTCTTATTCTAAGCGCCCGGTACTAATGCGTTAATACCTAAATGTTTATATACCCTTATTGAGGGTATTAAAAGTTTTTTTTCAGATGTTTGCAAAGCAATAATGGAAACATTTCCGACCGTATAAAGTATATTTTACTTTTTATCTGCATTTATTGCCATGTCGAGCTAGCCATGTCGGTCTGTCTGACCGAATACATGAATACATATTAATTATATACATAATTTCTTTATAATATGAAAATGAATAAACTTTTCTGTATTATAATTTCTATAGTTACTTGTGTACTAGGTACCGCTAAACCAATGTTAGACAAGTTAAATAGTTAAGTGTTATGAAGTTTCAATATCCTATTTAAAATTGACTCTTTTAATGTAACGAAAATCATTTACAGGTAGCTTTGCAGTGTCTTTCAAATGAACTGAGTAGTTTTCAATTTGACTTTTAGTTCGAAAATTGCATACATATACATACATATGTATTCTTCAAGCTCATCGGGATTTTCTGAGAGGCTTGTATTCGAGTTAAAATAACTATAAATTATAATAATAAAATAAAATAAAATAGATATATTTACTTCTCCCACAAAAGAACCTGCATGCTCTTGTAAATCTATGACTGGACCCTGAGCCACAAAATAGCACTGATTATAATTAATTACATTTTAGTCCTACGAACCCTAAATGTGTTTGACCCAAATATACATATGGTGCAAAATTTCAAGTAACCGACCGGGTCGTGTGCTCGATCACTTTCGCAGGAACTATGTTATACCTAATTTTATTCCATTCCGATTTAATTTTATTCCAATATTTTACGTTTAAAGTAATCGTCTGTTAATGCGAAATTCTGATAGAGAGACCCTCAGATAACGAAAATATCAAACTATTCATTTTTTTTATTTAAAAAAAATCCGTGAATACCTCGAATTAAAGCAAACAAATTTACCTGTCATATTTTTCTTTTAACAAAGAAACAAAAAAAAAGTGGACATTTCAATCTGGTAACATATATATTACACCTGCTCACATCCTAAAAACTTCAATAAAATTCGTTGAAAACTCAAGACTTAAGTTCTTATAAAATTAGCGGTCCAACGTATTAAACAAGACCAATACGACAGAAATCCATTGAAAAATCTATTTATCGAGGTCTACGAACCCAAAAAGTGTTTGGCCCAAATATATGGCCTTTTGCGTAAATTTTTTTTTGACAGCTGTTTCCTTAAATTATAAATAAACTAATTTTTTCTGGGATCACATTTCTTAATTTTGTTATATGATTTTTATATTTATATTGGTATGTATTTTTTACATTCAATAGCCGAATTCCATTTTAAAGCATAAACCAACCGAACTTTTTAAAATATTCTTTTATTCTATTGGACATGGAAATGAATAAAATCTTTAATTCGTGCTATTTAAAAAAGGGCACAATATATTTACATAAATAATATAATTAAATTATATAATATAATAAATAATATAATATAAATATAATATTTAAATCTTGTCCTTAAGCTTTATGAACTTGAAGAGCTTATGTTAAATTTCATTGTATTATCACATCGCAAATCAATTTAGCATTTTAGTATACAAAATTTAATTTTCTTTAAAATTTGTTTACAACATTTTAGTTTTAAGAAGCCACACAGTGCAATGGGCAGAGTGCTGCGGGCTCATGTGACCGAGTATAAATTAGACACAATAGACGACACTCATAGAAAGTGAAATTTTGTAGAAACAATGAAACTGAGAAAATAATTTTCATTCATGATATAAAAAAAAAATTGCGAGAAGAGAAATTATGCCATAACAAGCCAATAAACAAAAAGGGAATGCCAACTTTGACAAACCAAAGTTTTTATACGCATGCCGATAATGATATAAATAAAATTAAAGGATTATATATTTAGTTTAAGTATGACAGTATCGATCAGCTAATTGCGGCGCGCCGTAATTTGTACTCTTGCGGTTCCCAATTTAATCATTCAGAATCGTTCCATTTCGGTAAAATGAACAAAAATACATTACAGAAGAGTTATAGCAATTATATTTAAAAACACAACTCTTGCATATATTGCTTGGCTCTTATTTAACTTGATACAATATAAAATATTTACATTTTAATAAATCCTATCGACTGGGGTGGTAATCCTGATTAAAAATATATTTTTTTTTTATGGGGTAGGTGTCGCCTCCGTCACTGAGCTGCAAAAATGTTGTCAAAATGTTGGTAATACCTTCTGCAAGCGTAAAATAACGGCGAAGTTTAAAATTTTGTTTCTATTCAATTTCCGATCGTTCCTATAGCAGTTATATGATATATTTGTCCAATCTGCCCCATCACCATTTAAATAATAATGAGGAAAAAAAAATGTATCTATAAAGTTTTATTCAGATAGCTCAAAAACTGGGAGAGTTTATCGTAACATATTCCATATTGTTCTTTATAAATGTTGTAAACTAATTCATAACCTTTAATCTTTTCAATCATTAATGTTTGTTTGTCCTTACATATGTGTTTACATTTTATGTATGGTTCAGACTCAATCATATACTTAATTACAATCATGTATTTGGATATTACAAAATTATTATGTATTTGGATATTACAAAATTACTTAAGTGCATGTACCCTTTACTCAAAGGAAAACCAGGTATGTATATTGATTAAGAATTTAATACCATTACTTCCAAGAGAAGGATGTTTAAAATTGTTTACTTGTCAATTATCCTACGTTGTAGGTAATTTGTTTGCTAAAAAATCGAAAATTGACTTTGGTAATTCTCAGTCTGAGCTTATGTACCACTCTCCAATTGAAGGTGGTCGTTTCAATACCAACTGCGGAATAGTAAAATCAAAATGCTTTTAATCGACCAGGGCTGGTCTCTTGTTATTAGCGCTATAAGTAAATATACAAATTTATTATGGAATATCTTAATCCATAATTTATTATATAGTTGGAAGCTATCTGAATGAAAGTACAGTCTGCATCTTTTTAAATGAAAAATTTATGTTTCAACTACAACACATTGAACATTATACTAGCTTCGTAGTAATAAATATAAAATCATTAAGCGAAACATTTGATCGGGATGTGGTTAATGTTACACTTAAGAAAAATCAGTTACAAGAAGAAAACTTTAAAGAGCTTCTGCTGAAAATTACAATATCCATTGAGGTGAATCACTGTCAGGTAAAACCTTAAATTACATATATGCTGTATTACTTTTAGTAAACTTGTTGTTATTGGTAAGGCGTTTGTTGTATTTGGTCAAGACATCATGCGTTTTGTGGATGCCTTTACAAAGGCTTCTTTGTATTCAGTATGGCGGTCTTTACATAACAAATTCGTTTTCGCACACGTTGCCAACGAGTTAAAGGAAGACCTTCTTAACAGGCCGTTTTTCAAGGGTAATTATCACAGTCCTTTCTATCTTTCTTGGCATCATTTTTTACTGTATTTCAGATCAAGCTAATCTCCTTTTTGTAGTGCGAGACTATGAAACCGGTACTGTTTTCGACTTGAAGACCAACAAATATGTCGGACCTTTAGCAGAAAATCCAGCGCAGCTTAAAATTCTTGATAGGTATTATGTCTCCGAACAAAGATTTCAAGACGGAAAATCTCTTTTCCCGTTCAAACTTAAAAATTTAAAGGGCCGAGAAGTCACTATAGCTGGATTTGACTACCGCCCATATACTGTTATAAAACAGGTAAGATTCACATGATACTGGTATTCTAATTTTGAGTTCAAAAAGCATTAGAGATCCGAATATATTTTAATCATCTAAAAATCGCTCTTTTGTAACTTGGTATTTTTAATATAAGTAAGAAAAGTACAATATTTTGTACTCTTAACAAAGAAATCTGTTTACAGAAAAAAAAATTATTTTGGGAAGCCAACATTTGTCAACATAGCAGTTTGCAGTTTGATCATACTGGTACTAAAACATATCTAACCGATCCGATAAAAAACAAATGGAGTCAGGGCGTGTCAACAATAATCATTGCGCAACCCCCTCCCATATAATTACGTAATATTATATAAAATAAATACATTTTACAATAACGATAGAATGCAGCAGAGGGAAAGGTGGATGACTGTTTTTCCACCCATCAAACTTTGGCCTGAGAGGCCAAGGGCAAAGTGGTCGACCGGTAAATCGAAAGGCAATCGCCTTTGACTAACAGCGATGGGAAGACTTTGTACCCGATCGCTTGATGTACGCAGGACTTTGGACCGGATGGCGTGATTAGGTTGGGACAGGAGTATTGGGACTACGGCAAACTATAAAATGAAAAGGCAGACTCAGCGCGGTACTTACTAGGAGTGCGAGAAAAAGAGCGTGTGCGTAAAGCGGAGTTAAAGACATCGAATCGAATCTGGCAACAAACTACGTGAAGAAGCAGACAAGACCAGCCAGCGATAGCCACCGCGGAGCAGAAAAGTTGCCAACGCCAGAGCAGCCACTAGAACACACTTTATTGAATATCCTACTGGCTTTCGGCTAGTATTTACAGAATAGATATGGTGGGAAGAGCACCAAATGTAGTTTTATGCAATCCCACATACAGTTTATTGGACACACTGTGGAAAATTAACGAATTTGAGCAGGCCAATATTGCACGACCGTTAACAAATCACCTTAGGAAGAATGTGGGGTAAGGTGAAAATAACCCTTACGGAATCGTCGCTTGCCCCGATATCACTTCCCAGCCAGGAAGT
Organism: Drosophila kanapiae; assembly: GCA_008042475.1. NCBI lineage: Eukaryota > Metazoa > Arthropoda > Insecta > Diptera > Drosophilidae > Drosophila > Drosophila kanapiae. The sequence continues at coordinate 12,734 of VNJM01001802.1, read as the reverse complement.
CTTAGAATGCGAAGCCAGTTAGAAGGCAGGGATAGACCAGGCGAAGCATTGCCCTTTTATATCTCTGGTATCCAACGTTATACCCCCCCTCTCAAGAAAAACTCACAGTTGTCGCTAAAACCACGGATGGAATATTTTGGAGCAGGAATATTTTGGAGCAGTTTTATTGCAGATGGTCAACTGCACTCGTTCTATTATCTTTTTGTCGTTGATGCACTACGGTCCGTACACTCAAGTGGCCATTGCGACACCAAACACGTGCTATGAGAGTTAGGTGTAAGTAGGTAAGGAGAATGTATAGGTAAGGTTTGCGATGAAAATAACTCTACTTTCAGAGATTGTAATATTTTATTGTCCATTATATTGAAAGATTCTATTGAGATGGTGTCAAATATCTTTTCGCTCGGTACCACTTTGAGTTGGCTGGTATTTAGTATATCGGCTTCTTTTTCAAGCCTTTGAAAGAAGATTAAATTCTTTTCTCTCCATATTTTAGTAAACATAGTGAATCCATTATTCGCAAAGTCACTACTTATCGTACCTCATCATTTACAATGACTTCGTATACGTTGGGCTGAGAAGCTTTAGTTAGAGTTTGCTTAGGCAATTCTACTTTTTTCTTTTCCTTTCCTGATCAGGAATTTTTCTGTTTACTTTGATTTCTGGTAGTGAGTTACTTTCAGAATTTTATTATTTGATTGAATACTTTTCAGGTCCGTGATAGTATTTCTTGATAGCACATCGGCTACAAAATTATCTTTGCATTTTAGGTACTCTACTGTAAATTTATATTCCTCTAATTTAAGTCTCATTCGTGTTAGTTTGGAACTGGGGCTTACCATTGAAAATAGGTAGGTATGTCAGTGCTCTGTGATCTGTTTTAATAGTGAAGGGTCTACCATAAATATATGGTCTGAAATGCCCAATGAATAGCTGCTAGTTCTTGTTCTGTTGCCTTCACCTTTTGTAAAAGATCTTGATGTGTACGCAACTGGGAGCTGTGGTCCATTTTTGTTTTGAGTTAGGATTACTCCATATGCTTGCTTACTAGCATTTGTAATTATGCAAAATTCTGTATATTGCAAAACAGTTTGGTTAATTAGTGACATTTGAATTTTACATTCTTAAATAATCTTGGTAAGTCGCGATCAAAAACTCGCCCAGTTAAGACATGCCTAAAATTGTTCGCGTAAGCTACACTACCGCTAAATCAATAATTAACAAGTATTCCATTCACAAAATAAAACGAAACAAATCTGTGGTTGCTGATAAGCATCATCAAAGTATTGTTGTTAACATGAACGATGACAAAGACGACATAACGGTTTGGGGCTGACAGAGAGTGAGACCGAAGCCAAAGGCAATTAAGAGACAAAAACCGATACTACTTAGGCAAAAAATCAATCTGGACTCTGCAAGCAGCACAAGCTCCAATCAATACGCTCTCCTAAGCGACATTACGCCGAATAACGGAAATGAAGACGAAAACAAAGTTTCCCACATACCAGCTAAAACATGAGAGGGCATTCAGAGTTTTTATTAAGAACTTGCACTTCTCAATGGATATTGACCTAATTAAAGAAGATGGGGAGTCCAAAGGTCACTGTAAGAAACATTATCAATATCAAAAGTCGTGTAACCAAGGATCCCTTGAATATGTTCTTCTTAGATATAGAGCCCAACAATAAGAACCTAGACATTTACAAAGTTAAACAAATTGGTAACGCAGTTGTTAACATAGGACCACCCCGTAAAAATAAAGAAATCGTTCAGTGCTATCGTTGCCTGCAATTTGGACACACAAAGTCATCTTGTGCCAAAACTCACAGATGCGTGAAATGCTCTTCTATCCATCCTAGCAACATTTGTCCAAAAAATAGAGAGCAACCAGCAAAATGCGCCAACTGCAACGAAGATCATGCTGCTAGCTACAAAGGCTGTAGACTATCAGGAACTCATTTTAAAATTTAATAAACGGAGACAACCTTCTGAAAAACACCAAAAATTACAATAATAAAAACGACCTTGCAACATCTCAATCATTTGCTCAGTTTAACAATTCGACCAAACAACCCTAAGACTACCAATCTTACGCTCAAGTTGCTGCAGGAAATACTATCTCGAACACGTCTCTAGAACGAATAGAACAGATTCTAGAAAAAACAAACATGATAACGTTACTGGTAAATAAGCTTTGCAAATAAATCTAGACTTAGGAATATGTAATGCCAATGAGCTATCCAATAGTGTAAATGAAATATCTTTATTATTAAAAACGAATGCCATTGACCTCATGCTTATTTCAGAAACACATTTCACTAGAAAATCTTTTTTTATAATTACTGGATAAGACACAGTAAGAGCTGACTACCCATTAGATAGACCTCATGGATATTCTGCAATTATTGTCAAGCAGGACAATATAAAATGTATGCACACAGATGTATCACTAACAGAACTCGATTTTAAAAATTTTGTAGTATTCTCTGGAATCTCACAATCACATATGCGAGTTATGGAGAGCTTTGACCTTAACTCAGACCATTCCCCAATAATAGCAACTTACAGCACAATTGTTGGAAAAGCCCTATAAAGTAATTACAGCCTCTACAGATATTAACTCATTTAAAAACTATTTAGACTCAGCTATAGGCCAGTCTATTTCATTAAAAACGTGTACCTTTCAACCGAACTTCGACAAAAAATACAAAATAAAAGGAATCTGAAAATCGCAGGCAAGAAACTCACTACCCTGCTGACAAAAGATTATACAACAATGCTGCATCTGAGCTTACACAACTGCTGCCGAATTTACGCAATGAATCTCTAGCTGCGTATCTGAGAAACTTAGGCCCTAATTCCTGCAACAAGGAATACAACCTATGGAGGGTGACTAAATACCTAAAGAGACCAGCTAAAAGAACATAAACATTTGTAAAAGCAATGGAACTTGGTGCAGGTGATAACGAACGAGCTGAAGCTTTTGCACAACATCTGCACTCTGTGTTTCAGCCAAACGACATAGATAATCCTATAACAGAGACTGATGTAGAAAAATTTCTTGAGTCTCCCTGCCAAATGAGCTTGTCTATTAAGAACATTAAGTATGAAGAAGTTGTGACAGAAATCAAACGCTTGAACAACAAAAAAGCACCAGTCCCTGATAAAATAGCATTAGTTTTCTCGCTCTCATATTTAACGCTATTCTCAGACTAGGCCACTTCCTAAGTCAATGGAAATGCGCAGAGATCATTATGATCCTAAAGCCACACTGAACAGAAACAGAATTGACATCACCGTCCCATTAGTCTGTTGACAGCATTCTCGAAAGTATTTGAAATAATACTACTGAAGAGAATGTTGCCATTTCTGGTCGAACTTTCCATCATTCCTGAATATCAATTCCGATTCAGGAGAGGTGTCCCGTGACCTGAGCAAATGTCACATTAACGATATAGTCTCTGCATTCGAAAACAAAAAATACTGCACTGTTGCATTTCTTGATGTGCAACAAGCGTTCTATCGAGGCACAATGGCTTATTGTACGAGATAAATAACTGGCTACCTGCTCCGTACTATTTATTAATCAAGTCATATCTGACTAAAAGATGCTTTTACGTGCAGCAGAAAAACGACACGTCAAAACTAAATCTCATGAACGCAGGCGTCCCACAATGAAGCGTACTGAGGCCAATTCTCTACACCCTATATATGACTGACTTACCAACTACAAACAACTGCCGTTTTGGTCACAAGCACATCCAGAATTGAAGCTTCCGAACTCCTGCAACCAAAGAAAAATGGTTCCAAATGACTACCTTGTGGAACTCCCGAAGTAACGAAGACATTGTGAGAAAGAAAGTTTTGCGATGCCGTGGCACAACGTTTAAGAATGCAACAAGGAATTTGATCTGGGCCCGCAGAAAATGAAGATTTCACCAACTTAAGATTTTCCAACACAATATCTTCATCTATAATTGGAATAAAAATATTATCGGAAAAAGGCAGAGAGTAGGGGTAAGAAGTGGAATTAATAAGCGGATTTGACGAGTAAGTGGTTTGAAAAAACTCTGAAAATAAATTAGCGATATCGGAATCACTACTGGCCACCGAGGTGTTAAAATGAAGCGATGGTGGGAAAGAGGATTTTCTTTTAGATTTAACAAATGAATAGAATTGCTTAGGATTATCCTTAAATTCCACCTTACAGCGAGAAAGGTAGTTTTCATAACATTCAGAATTATGTTGCAAAAAGGTCAACCTGGTACGTAAAAAGTTTGAATGGTAAAAATCTGACCCCGAATTCTTATATTTCTTGAAACGTCTATTTTTTATGTTCTTCTAGCGCAGAGTTAAGCAGACTATAGAATCTACTTATTACAATGGGTGGTTCAAAATCAGAACCAAAGAGGTGATTTTCGAAAGTTAATTTTAATATTTTTTTTTTTTTTTTTTTTTTGTATAATGTATATGTGTGTACGGTAAATAAATTACAATATAATATGTGCGATTCTCATTTTGTTTTTTATGTTTGAATTTATATAAATAAGTCAGTTTTTTTTCTTATCTTTCTTTTTGTATTACATATTTTCCTACCTAGCTTTTGTATACTTTTCAGGCCACACGCTAATCGGGCAAACTAAATGTCGCTCAATTATACATTAGTTTTTTAATTTATAATATACACAAAATATGCACCGCACTGCAGTGTTAAAAAAATGCGCTCTTGGAAGCGCTGTCCGTTCACTTATTTTTGGCCTGACTTGGTGCGTCAGGTCGTTTCTTCTTTGATGGGGCGCGGAGGGCAGCGACGCGGTCGCTTTATGTATATCTAATATATATATATTGGTAGGAGGGGAATGCTCATTGATCTTATGCGGTACGTGAACGTATATACTTGTGGCCAGGCAGCATGGGAGCGCTGACCACGCAATTTATGCTGTATGTGCATGAGTGGCCGATCGAATTACATTTGGCCTGATTGTATACACACTCCAAAAAGTGTCGCAGCGTATTAGTATTTTGTACTTGAGTGCAGTGAATACTCAATATAAGCATACATATGTCCCTAATTGTATACACACTCCAAAAAGTGTCGCAGCGTATTAGTAATTTGTACTTGAGTGCAGTGAATACTCATATAAGCATATGTACCTGATTCTATACACACTCCAAAAAGTGTTCCAGCGTATTAGTAATTTGTACTTGAGTGCAGTGAATACTCAATATAAGCATATGTACACATTACACTAAGTTAGTTAACATTAAAGTTTTTAGTTTGGGAAGGCTGTCTACGTTTGAGGTTATAGGGTACATATCGTTATAATTAGCACATAAAACTATAAAGGATTCATGCATTTCATAAGATGTTTTAAAGTGGCGCAACACTAAAGGTAAATTAAGCTGACGTATCAGGTCAATACTCTCCACATCACCACGGATAAGATTATAAATGAAGGTAAGGATGGTAGGTAACCTTCGGTCTGAATCGCTGTTAAAACCGGGTAGAGCAGAATAAAAAGTTCTTTTGACCTGATTCGATAAGTTTTCTGTGGTTTTCAAAACGAAGGATCCATACTCTAAGATGAACTAATGAAGTGTATAAAGTATTTGTAACATAAGGGTGATCGAATTCCTTCGACCACCGCTTGTAAGGAATCTTCTGTGGCTGGGATACCCTCAGAGTCCGCTCCAGAACATTTATTTTGTTTAGGAGACGGGAAGGCCAAAAACTCGAGCGTGCTGCGACGGGCGACGGTGGAGGCGGGCGAGAGGATCCTCCCTTTCTCTAGATCCGCGCTCCCTCCCGTACTGACCTTCCCAGCAGCGGTCTACCTCTCGCGCCCGGCAGTCCCAGCAGCGGCGAGTGTAGATGAGGGAAGCAGGGGGGAAAGAAGGGAGGGGGTGAAGGCGCAGTCGCGGCAGTCCCAACGACTGGCTCCGTAGGGGAGTAAAGGTCAGGCCCCGGGAAATCCCACCCGAGAGGAAACCAACGGCGTTTCGCTCGACATTATTTATTTCTATCCACTAAAGCTAGCTATGCCACCGGCCACCCCCGAACACTCGCTCACCCGATGAAGGTGGTGATCCTTTGGATGCTGAATGTTGGATCCTCGATGCTCGATGTCACTCGCGGAGCAGGCGGTGCAGGGACTACCGTGTTTTCTTCGCGCAATCACTTGCGGGCACACGTCCGGGGTATTTGGCACTTCTGCATTGACTGCCTCTGCCCAAAACTTGCCCTTGGCCCAGTGCCCTACTTCTTGCAGAACTCCGGCCGGCTGCGCTGCTCCCGCCTCGGCTACCGCTGCTGTCCAGCCTCGGCTCCCGCTGCTGTCGCTGCTCACTCGTTAGTCCCGCTCTCCTCCACTCTCCCGTCGCTATCGGCTTCCGCTGCCGACGTCGGCTCCCGTGCTGCAGTCGGCCCGCACTCTCCGCGAGCAGTGCACACCGTCGCTCAGCAGTCAGCAGTCGCTCTCTCTCCGTGATCGGCTGCTGCGACGGCTGCTCTCCCTCGTGCTAGCTGCAGCCAGCTGCCTTGCACTCGGCGCCGATGCTTTCGGCAGCGGTGCTCTTCGCTGCCGCTGCCGGCGGTTTCCCTCTCCCTGCTGTCGCCGTCGTCTCTCTCTCTCTGCCGCTGTCGACTCCCGCTCTCCGCTCGCTGCTGATGCCGTCGCCGTCGGCTCCCCCCTTGGAGAAGAGTCGCCGCTGTCCGCTCCTCTCCCGATGTGAACTGCTGCTCGGGCCGAATGCGGAAGTAAAGATTGCGCATCGTTCCTCCGTGGATCTCCTCGCTACCTCCCTCAGCTTAGTTACTAGGGCCTTATTGTACTCGCTGTCGATCTTCATATAAGCCGCCTTCCGTGGGTCTTACGCCGCTCTCCTTGAGCCTTTCTCCGCCTCCGTGCCCAATGGAAGTGACTTCGTCACACGCTTAAGAAATCCAAGCACACCCCTGACTTTATTTACCATGCACGAAATATGATCTATAAAGTCAAGTTTAGAATCCAGACAGACACCCAAATCGACGACCACAGTGATTCTTTCCAAAGAGCAGCCGTTAAGCATATAAGTTGCAAGCATGCGAGTGACATGATAGAATGTCATTAGCTTGCACTTAGAGCCATTTAAATTTTATAAATTAACACGGCACCATGTTTAAAGAAGATCAACCGGAAAACCCATTAAATCGAGCTTTCTAACAAGAAGGAGTCAACTGCTTTACTGAAAACAGTATAATTACATCTGTTTAAAAGTTGTTGTTGGAAGACCTTTATTTCAAAAGAAGTGAGTTCCAAAAGATTGTTTGTTGTTGATCTTCGCCTAAAATTAATTGGGCACTTGATGAGTAGCTAAAAAGTTTTCCCATATATACACGTACTACACATATTCAATTTAGAAGTACCCTTAAATATAGAACAAATCTGCCTATTTTTATTGGTAAAATGATCCTAAAACTAAGAAATGTCCTAAGAAATCTAATTATTTTTTTACTGTATAGTTTTCCTGTTGGCTCTTTTTCAAGGCGATTTTCTAAATATAAGTGCGAAAAGGTAGGGTTTTGGAGCGATTTTAAATTAAAACATTTATGAGTGCTAGATAGCCAAGAAGAATTTTCTGTTTCTCTTTATTTGTGAATCTCTAAAAACATATTTTCCATTGGACATTTCGTTGTTTTTTTTTTATTGACATAACATTTAACTTCACATTCACATATATACAGTACTACCACCAAGTTCAGTACTACCAGCATGTTCAATTAATTGAGTAAAAATTAATCTAAATTTGACTAGTTAGACTTTTTTAGTTACTAATAGTTTTTATCAACGTAAAAACTTTGAAACTACCTATCTCATCCTGCAGAGTAACTTATAAGCCTATCCTAATTAAAAAAGCTGTGCGTGAGGGCTTAAAATCGAAAGCTATTTGAGTCACCCTCCGGCATTATGCAAGTCCAGCTGATCCGACGGTGAGAGAGGCACTTGGAGAGTGAGGGAGAGGATTTGCCGAATTCTAAACAAATAAAAGCTGAGAGAACTCTGTGATCCTTAATACGCATGACATTGTTAAAATTATTGTAGTTTTCTTTAATAGGAACTCATTTACAAATAGTGCAGCACCGGAGTTAACACCCAACAAGTGCAAGCTTAGTTGTTTTTTGCGATCGGGTCTGTACATACCACAGATTCGTCATGGTGAAGACAGCTGGGAGTTTAATCAGAGCTTGCTATACAAAGCTCCAACGTTTTTGATCCCTCCGCGAAGAGGACACTGTGGAGACGCAGTTCGCATGCGCTAGTATCCATGTGTTTGGCTGCCAGTTTTTGATCTAGGCAACCAACTTTCTCATTCATTTCTCGCAGATAAGCCACCTCCCGGTTCAGGTGCTCGACGTTCACTCAGTCGATCTCTTTGAGAGCCAACCTTGAGCAGATCCAGCAGCTCTGGTGTTAGAAGTCCGGGTGTTCCGGGTGCCCTATGTCGGCGGTGCAGTGAAATCCATTATATATAAATTATATTATAAATATTATATCCCAAAAATGTAGTTACAAAAATCCAATTTCTGAAATCCCTATATAGTCTTGTTATCCTGAGTTATTTAATCATTTGTTGAAAGAATATTATTACAGCATAGAATTTAATAGAGCATAAATTTTAAGCTATTGCAGCTATAGCTTAACACAAATGAAGAATTGCCAGTACCTTGTAATTAGTTACAATTTTTTTATAATAGTTATAATAGTAACAGAAGAATGCTTCCATCTGCCTGTTATACGCGTTCTCTGTTGGTACTAGGCTATTATACGCTGCTACCCTATGGGTAGCGGGTAATAAAATAACATCGCTGACATATCGTGACATTGATATAAAAACTTATACAAATATTAGACCTTAGCATAAAATATCGATACAGTATCGATATGTCTATATTTTCTGCTTTCCGCCGAACTGTTTACAACTGTAAAATAATCAGCTAATCTGTTTTATACATGTAATACTTGATTTACAGAGCTCTGATGCCAATGCTCGCGACATAAGTATATTAAAGGATTCTGATCTCAGGAATGTCTATATCGATGGCACTGAAACTCGAATTGTCTTAACTTTTTGTGAACGATATAATTGCAGAGTCCAAATCGACACATGTAAGTACACAATTAAAAAATCTGGAATGTGCGATTTCATAAATTACACAAGTTTACAACGTAAGATAAGTACGATTCGTCCTCTTATTTGATCCCCTGAACTAAAACTTTAGTACGTTCGTTAAAATTGGTTATAGTTTCCTACTAAGACAGAAACTATTTAACGTGTTTTTGTTATTAATTAAAAAAAAATATATTTTTTTAGTTTCAAGTGTGCCACATATGCACAAGCATAACAAAAACTCATAACCAAAACACTTAAAACATTATTTTTTTCCTGCTATGTTATAGTGCCCAATATCTTTAACATTTAACATAAAAACAACATTTAACTGATTTATTTATAAAAAGTTTATTTTATAAATAAATCACTTAAATTTGATTACTTAAATAATGAGAGTGTACTATGATATGACAGGGCTTCTTATTGAAAAAAAAAAAAACAATTGTGCGATTTTTTGAGCAAAGAATTCCAAAAACTCTGAAAATAAAACGGTTGCAAAATTTTCCGGAAAATCAGAGCACGAAAAATGAAATCGTACGTATGTAAGATTTGATAAAAAAAACAACAATAACAATTTGACCGAAATAGATTAATGCTCAATGAACCAATATAAACTGTAAGGGACTTCGGCGAGCCGAAGTTAGTTTCCTTTCTTGTTTCGATTCGATTGTTCGTATGGCATCTACATATATGATATAGACATCCGATCTGGCCCATTCTGACTTATATACTAAAGGGAAAGATAGAATGAAAGATAGAAAGAATAGAAATAAGACTATCACCGTATCACAGTATGCAAATGTGTAGTCCGCACATTAGTGTTCGAATAAGGATAACCTCGTTTACCAAATGAATTTTGCATTGTATTGCGCTCCTTAAATTGTATCGATGTATTGACAACCAAATTTCATCGATACCTTGCAAGGTCCACCTCAGGTCCGAATCTTTGATAGACCTAGATTTTGTGTTCTTACGACATGGAAACCATTCGGAAAATCATTGCGGTTTGCTAGATGTTTCCGCAATCTGAAAAAACATTATACTCATTAGCTAAGTTCAGCAAGTCATACAACCTCCTCGAAATAAGTGGATGGGATTCATCGAAAGATCTTTTAGTTTGTGATTGAGCTGGATTCATATCAGTTAACGCAGCTCGTTGAAAGCAGTCTCACTAAAAGCAGAAAACCTAACCAGCTAAAAAAAGGACTGCGTGTCAAAGGAATCGAGTCTGAAACCCTTCCGCGACTGGGGGAATGGGATGCGTACGGCCAGTATTTAGCGATGTGAATATCGCTGAATGATCACTGGCTGTAAACACATCGCTCAGAACCACCCCTTCATGGACTAGGTTTAGGCTCTACTCTGGACGTTGTCGCCACTTCTACGTCTACACTTCTGAAGCAGCATGCAGGGTTCATGCTTAATGCCGCTTTGTGCCTTTCTTGGCCGCATCTAAAGCTAAATCTGTCGATGTCGCTCCTGCATCTATTGGCGATATGGCCCGTTTTCAGCCAACTGTACTACCTGGGCCGAGTAGATCTCCTTCATGTGGCACATCGACCAGTCTTGGACCTTTCTTAACATGGGGCCTACAATAAGCGTCTTCTTCATAGACGTTCGTTTCACCTGTCTTGATCGGATCCTGGGGAGATTTGGTCTTTCCTCGTAAACAGATAGTAGAAAATGGACCCCATCTCTTGGTAGGGTGCGCTGGTCCGAACGGACCACCTGAGGCAACCCTCCACATAAGTGGTTGCCCCTAGAGAAGTTATACCAGACATTAAATTTTCATTCAGCTTAAATACCCTTGCTGCTGCCAAGTGTGGCGCAGACGCGGCCTTCACCACCTTACTAACCCCCAGCGTGCTGCTTTATACCACCCTCTCCTTTCTCCTTGCCGCGAAAATAGTATGCTACAATGTACCCTGCCCTAGAAAGCCACTGTCAGTGTGTTTTGGTCTGGCTACCAGACCGCCACCGTGGTTTTTATAGCAGGCAGCAGAGTAGGAGCTTAAGGTAGCAGATCAGCTTAGATGGCATGCTGCCTGTGTGGGCCGCCACCTTGGTCATAACAATTACGAAAATGTGAGGAAAGGTCCCCGTAGAACAGATGCACCCACTTACCTCCTATCGTGAAAGAATTGGTCATCATCCGAACACTCTGAAACAGCGAACGTCATTCCAAAGCTCCTGGACTGTACACGTAAGTACACCGGGCCAGACTACCCGCTTTGTCGCTCCATTAAATGTCCATTTACTATGAAACGCACTTTCACTCTTATGAAATAATTACATACATGTTATTCAACCCAAGATCCCAGCCTCTTTACCCAATTTATAAACAAGTTCAAGTTAGAATCTCACTCAGCTTTTCCATAGAACTCCAATTAGCTTTCCCCCTCGAATGGGAGTTCAATATTAAGATTCAATAGCTCCGCGGTACTCCTAATTTAAACTAAGCTGAGTCCTCCTAAAGTAAACACTAGAATCCGGTAAACACCCGGCGAGTCCAAAAAATTGCACAGTAATCTGTTAAATCAATTTCACAATTGAGCTGATAATTTCATCTGCCAATCTTTCTTTTTTTCCTGAGCAGAACTCTTTTAAACCGAGTTTTGCTAATCAGAAATGGGCCCTTGGGCCCAGTTTTGGAGATTGAAATATATCAGTTGAACCGTTGAATTGAGAACCGTAACTTAAAAATCGGCATAAAGGTACAGTTGTAAAATCTTATATATAAAAATGAATCCCAAAATTTGGTAAGCGCATAACTTAACAACGCCTGGACCAATTCGGCCAAATCTTTTTTTAAAATGTTCGTTGAACTTCAAGGATGGTTTTTCGGCGAGAAAACTTAGAATTATTGCTGGACAAATCCTCAAAATAGCCCTTTTCTTTTTCCCATACAAATGATTTGTAGTTAATTTGAGCTTGCTATGTTCCTAACGTCAAAGATCATATCTATCAAAACAATGTGCGTGTGTGCGTTGGAACACAGAATACATACTTGAAGCACTTAACTTCACACTCAAGGATCTTCGGCGAAATAACAACATCTTTTGATGCTTGATGATATTGTTGGCAGGCGATTTCAAGCAGACGTTGCCAGTAATTACCCGTCGAACGCCTGCAGGTTAATTGAATGCTTGCCAGAAGGCATCACCTTTATGAAATAACGTATAAACATTATCGCTAACTACTAATATGAGAGATCAACTTCAAGATGATCAAAGGGCTGCACAATTTTCCAAACAATTGTTAGCTGTTGAAAATGGAAAAGTCCCAGTTGATGCGACATCTGGATTAATTGCTCTTACTAACGAATTTTGCCGATTTGTAGACTCTCAATTAGCTCTTCTTGAAAATGTTTTCCCATTAGTGAGAATTATCAGAATTATGTTTGGTTAACGGAGTTTTTGAACTCTCTGAAGTTGCCAGGACTTCTACCACATAATTTGAAACTTAAAGTTGGTACAGTTATTATGATATTGCGTAATTTGAATCCACCGCGACTATGCAACGGTACGGAAAGTACGCAGGTGAAAATTGCAATTTCCAGTTCGCCTTGCGTTCGCAATGACAAT
>VNJM01002469.1:0-10225 GCA_008042475.1 Drosophila kanapiae | reverse complement strand
ATGGGCACAGGAAGGCAAATCGAGATGCCTAGCGAAAATGCGCAGAAACTAAAGGAGATCTTCGAGATTGTCAGGAGAAATCTGGAAAGGGCAGCCCAGGACCAGGCGAGATATTACAATCTCAGAAGGAGACAGTGGAACCCAAAGGTGGGAGACACGGTCTGGGTCAAAGAACATCACTTGTCCAAGGCGGTCGAAGGATTCGCAGCCAAACTGGCACCAAGGTATGACGGACCGTATAAGGTGATAGATTTCAAATCACCAGTCATCTGCATAGTACAGCATGCGAACACAAAACGGGAAAAGCCGGTACACATCAGCGAGCTGAAGCCGCAGGATGGAGAAGAAGGCCAGGAGAAGGACACAGCCACCGGAGTGGACTCCGTCACTCGAGCCAGAAGCGCGCCGCAGCGAAGGGCCAACTGGGCGCGGAGGGACATCGAGGAGGATGTGGATGGCTGCGGAGAGCAGGGCATGGATAGTATCACCGGGCGGAAGGACTCCACCATCAGTGAACAGGCACCACAGCGAAGATCCAACAGCGTGCGTGATCAACTGAGGGAGGATAATATCACACGGGAATAAGAAGGCGAAATTCAACTAGCGAAAATAGCCAGAACAAAAGCTCAAAGCACCAGGGCCAGCACTGGTGCAATGAAGAGGAGAGGAAGACGATACGCATGTATCGTAAACACGCACACAGGCAGGCCAGGCGAGAGAGACGGGAAAAGTCCCGCAAAAAGGCGGCCGAAGTCCCGCAAGGGACAACGGACAAAGCGGAGGACCGGAGAACCGAGGTGACGTGCGAGCGCGCGATCAGGCCGGCGGTCTTTCAAAAAGAAGACGCGCAGGAGACAACATGCGAGACCACCATATGACGTTGAGGAGCAGCGGCAGGGCAACACGCGGAGTACGTCCTGCAGCTGTTGGCGTCGCCGCTGGTCTCGCGGTCGCCATCGCCGTCGCCCATAGAAATCTCCAGCGACACGGACCAGGAGGAGACGGCCCCGAGGCCGGAGACATCGGAAGGGGAGACTACGGCGGCGCCAACGAGGCCCAGGCCGAGAAGGAGGAGCAGCGGGCCAGGCGCAAAAGAGGGCGCAGGAGGGACAGCGCCGCGTACGCCGAGTCGTTGGTGCCAAGGGGACGATCGCGTGCGCGTACAGCGTAACGGATGGCGATCCCGAGCACGTGGAAATGGCAGCCGCAGGAATCGCGGAGAAGATCCGGCGGATGCTGTCCCCGGAAGCTGCAGTGGCGTGGATCCGGCAGCAGCAACGGATCGAGGCGGAGGAGAGGGCTCTATGGGTACCGGAAGTGCCGCCCGAAGAGGCCAGGTGGCTGCAGCCGGCGGAGCGCAGACCACCACCCGTCCTGGAGGCAGCAGCGCCCGCACCAGCGGTGGTCCCCGCCAGCCGGCAGGACCCATTTGAACGGGCCCTGCAGGAGGCGCTGAACCGGGCGGCGTGGGAGAAGAGGCTGCGTGAGGCGGAGGAGGAGGAGGCGGCCCTATGGGAGCCCGTGACGACGCCACTGGAGGAGCACGAAAATCAGAGGAAAATTAATGGCACAACAAAACATTAATGCCGAGAAAAAAAAGAAGAGGAGGAAGGTGGATGATGGTGCGGCTGGAAAGAAAGAGGGGGGTAGGTCAAAAGCGGGGAAATAGTTCGTGGACAGCGGGGAAGGGTACTTACGGGCGGGGTGCACCCAGCCATGGCGTCCTATAGGCGATACTAACAGCCATGGCCAGCGAGACCCGCGTCCATCGGCATTATCAGCAGCGGTTTGTCCAGCGGGAAATGTCCAGGCAGGGGATCCAGGCCGCCTAGTCGGCCGCCCCAAGTAAATGTATAAAATACAAATACATACATACATACATACAAAATACATTGCAAAATATATTGCCATAGGGGCCAAACATATACATTGGGATGAGTGATGGGTGATCGCGGGAGGGATCGATAGTAGCGAACTATCGCACGGCGATCGCCAGGGCTGCGGGAAGCATCAAACGTAAAGAAACGCAACGTAACGACACTAGCGGGGAATTGGAAAAAGGAAAAGTTAAATGAAAAACGGAAAGCAGAATTCAGGAGAGCCTGTACGAGCGGGGAGAATTCCACAGGGCGGGAACAAGGAAAATTGGAAATTAGGAAGCGAGGCGAAAAGGAGAGAATCGGCTTGTTTTGCCGAAGGAAGGGAAATCTAAAACTCCCCACAACTGCAGGTGTAGGGGATCGCGGCGGCCAAGGGCAAATAAAGGACGGCCAAGGCCAAATGAAGGGCGCAGACTTTGGACTCCAGCAGTCAAGGGCAAAGCGGTCAAGCTGGAGTGGCCAAAGGAGAGACGCCGAGAACGGCCGGACTTTGGACCCAGCGGCCAAGAGCAAAGCGGTCAAACGGAGCCAAGGAAAAGGGAATAGCCGAGGATTAACGGCGAGACGGACTTTGGACCCGATCACGCGATGGAAGCCGGACTTTGGACTGGATGGCGTGATCGGGCAGGGATAACGGGAATCGGCGAGCCTATAAAAGGAGGAGGCAAACGCAGAGCAGGATCAGTACAAGTGCGAGAGTCAGAGCGAGTGCGTGAATCGGAGTTAAGGAAATCGGAATCGAGTGCGCGAAGGAGTCAAGATCGCCCAGTCGAGAAGTTTGGGGCTTGAAGTGGCAAGCCATCCCGACTGAGACAAAAGGCTGAGATTGCCGTCGAGTGCGAGGTTGCGAGCCAGGAGCCGTGCCACGAAGTCTGACGAGAGATCGCAGACGACGAACCGGCGAAATCCGTGGGGATACGGGAGCGAGGAGTCCGTGTACGGTCTCAAAGGCGGTTGCGGGCGATACGGCAGCTAGGCAGGGTGTGCAGACAGCGATCTTACCCGATTCTGGCAGGGTGTGCGGACGTGAAGTCCTACCCGCCGAAGATCAGGGTGTGGAGATCTGTTGGTCTGACCCGCCGGGCGCAAGCCGTGCTAGCTCCGTCGAGAGTCGGCATAATATCCGAGGATCTCGGCGAACCGGCCGCAGCCACGAGCTCATAATACGGCGGAAGCCACGCGTCGCGAGCAACGAGCGCGCGACCAACAACGACAGGAGCCCCAGGAGACGAACCAGCGGCAGCCGCCGCCAACCAGGAGTCACAACAGTGAGCGTAGCTATAAGCGTAGCCGTAAGCTGCCCCAATAAATAGAGAATATTTCATTTAAACTAACCCTTTCGTGCGTTATCATTTGGGCGGGCAATCACACAAATAAATTTGGTGGGACGAGCACACAATAAACCCTGAGCTAGCCGCGCATATACGTCGCGAGGCTATTATATTTAATTTATATTTTATTATTTTATTCTTACTATTATTACTATTCTTATTATATTTTTTTTATTTATTTTTTTTACTTGGATTTTTTTTTCCTTTTTAATTTATTTTTATATATATTTTTTTTTTCTTGTTTTTCCTATATGCGTATTCACTTATCTATTATATTACTTGTTTAAATTTCAATTTTTGCTTATTGGTTTTAATTTTTTTTTTTTTTAATTAGTATATATATATTCAAAACTCTTGGAATTACCTGGAATCCCAAGATTGGCAAACTTTGTGGCAGAACACAAATTGCTACAAACACAAAAATAACGAGACGCGAAGTTGTCTCTTAAATATTTAAAATATTTGATCCGCTTGGATTATTCTCTCCAGTTGTCATAAAGGCCAAGATATTTATGCAAGGTCTGACCAGGGAGAAATTTGAGTACAATGAGGAGTTACCAGAACATCTACAAAAGCAATGGATTGCGTTCAGAGAAAGCTTACAGGCTTTAAATGAAATAAACATTTCACGACACATCTTCGAAGGAAAAATACCCACGACGAAGGAAATTCATACATTTGTGGATGCTTCAGAGAATGCATATGCAGCGGCCGTATACCTTCGTGGAGTTCACAAGGATAAAAGGGTGACTATACAATTGCTATGTGCAAAATAGCATTAAGCACCAGTAAACGCGATCACTCTTCCTCGGCTGGAATTAAAGGCACAATTGACGTCCACGGTAAAGGAACAGCTCTCGATGCAAGCAGTTCTGACACATTTCTGGGCAGATTCAGAAATTGTTCTTTTATGGATAAATAGCCCTACCACAATAAAGGATAAATTTGTGGCGACGAGAATCACGACGATTCAGGAGGCATCGCTACAAAAAGAATGGAGACATGTCCCATCTGAGCAGAATGCAGCAGATGTAGCATCAAGAGGAATATGTGGCACTAAATTTGCAAGTCACAGCCTTTGGTTTTTTGGCCCACTATTTTTAGGGCCATCGTCAAAATGGCCAGCACCATTTATTGCCTCCAAGATTGAACGCTTGGCTAAACCTTCAGAAACATCTTTAGGAGCAGTTAAAGATGATTATGATCGACGTGGAAAACTACGTTGTAATAATGCAACCAACTTTGTTGGAGCCAGGAATAAGTTTCAGGAGTTGGAAAACGCCATATTTTCGGAGAAGGCCAGAGAAGCCATTGTTAAAAGCAGCATTAACAAAAGTGCCAATTTTAAATTTATCCCGCCAAGGGCACCTCATTTTGGAGGATTATGGGAGGCTGCGGTAAAATCAGCTAAGCATTTGTTGCTTAAAAATGTCGCCACAGCTAACCTAAAATATGAAGAGTTAGAAACAATGAAGCAATTTTGAATTCTCGGCCTTTGGTCCCAATGTCATCAGATCCCTATGACTTGACAGCAATAACGCCTGGTCATTTTCTCATTGGAGAACCACTCACCGCCCAAGCTGACAGCAAGCCCTCTCAACAAAGACAGTCATTAGAACAAAGTTGGCAAGCTGTGTCAAAACTAAAGCATGCCTTTTGGAGTCAATGGTCAGCCGACTATCTTCAACAACTGCAGCAAAGGCAAAAGGGGAGGCGATCGTCAGCGAACATAAAAAAAGGGGCGTTGGTAATAAAAGAAGACAATACACCGGTATTAAAGTGGCCAATGGGACGAGTTGTCAGGATCTTCTACGGAAAGGACAATTTTGTCAGAGTAGTGGAGGTTAAAACGGCAAAAGGATGCTTCAAGCGCGATATGCAACATATTGCTCCACTATTCCCAGAAGAAGAACACGTGCATAAGCATAGTCTGACATTGATTGTAATGTTTCTAGTGTTTGCCAAAAGCTCTTGTCGTATTTGACAAAAAAAAAGTTTTCTCTTACGTAAACATCACCGATCGTATTCAGATTTCTTACACCTGCTCCGTTGTTCAGTGATCTTTATCAATCCGTATAGTTGTGAACCTGAAAAATAAATATTATCTTTAACTTTTTGCAAAACATAAATACGAGCGGAAGTGTTCCACATTCGTTTTGCTGCTGTATTTCTTTTTGCTTTCGTTTACGTTTACCACAAATCTTACATCGCGTTTTTATTGTTGCGCTCTTCTTGTTTGTCGTGAACAATCATCCATACCAAAGAAGAATGAAGCTCCAACCTTGTCGAGGTTTTTGCAATATACCGCTTGTTAGTGTTTTCCGACGCGTCGAAAAAACATAATCAATGACCAACTGCTGCATTGCTTGTTGCCAACTTAAAGGAAAAATTACGCTTAAGCAGCCTACAGTTTGCTGTTGGCTGTGCGATAACATCGCCCATGCAAAATGTGCTGATTTTGGTCACAATGAGGGCCTAATATCTGACCGTACAATATCTAACAGCAACCCGGATTGGACTTGCCCTACCTGCCAGCATATAAAAATCGAGATAATGGCTTTTATAAGACAGGCAGATCTCGAATATCAGTACTTATGTACTGGTTTATGTTATGTACTGGCACAAACTTTAAGCACCGAAAGCTGTTAAGTGACTCGCTAATAATATCATCTAAAACCACCCAGTCTAATGCGTTTTTAAAAGTTCCAGGCTTTTCGTCTCCCATCTCGCCGCTAAGTTTCTCCGCTGTCTCTGGTGACGAAGATGATATTCAAACGGCAGCTGCTACTTCTGGTCCTACTGACTCCAGGTCACCACTGTTCCTTGGATCCGCATCGCCTGAGCCTCCTAATAATACTGGCCTAATATCCGTGGTCACTCTTCCTGATGTACAATCCAATGTACAATCCCCAGGCCATGCAAAGATCCGGTTTCCACAAAACCCATATCGGGCATCGATCAGCGGAAACCGAACGCAATTTTTGGAATTGCTCCTCCTAAAACCATCTTTATCTCAAGATTAAATCCGGACGCGACACCAAACGACTTAAAAGCCCACTTGAGCAATAGTTTAAATGCTTCTGCCTCCGATTTTGTTGTCACTAAACTTAGCTCAAAAAGATGAGAAACTTATCATCTTTTAAGGTCTCTCCTCTAGATACTCTTTTAGATAAAGCTCTTCATCCTTCCGTCTGGCCTGACCATGCAATTGTGCACGAATTTGTTAAGAGACCAAACAAGGTAACAGAATCACCGATAACTCTGCCGCCATTCGTTCAAAAAACTAACTCCACCTTTCCCCATACACTATCAAAACGTTCGCAGCTTATTAGGGAAACTTAGTAAGTTGTACACAAATAGTTTTTCTATGCAGACGAGTAATATGTTTATATAACTGACGCGTACTTTGAGGTCGCTAATTACCGTAATAAATTAGATTAATTGCAATAACCTGTCACATTTTAAAAAGATTTGGTAATAAAAATGCAATTAATTAGGGTTAGCTGTCAAAATCTCAAAAGGCTATGGTAATAAAAATGCAATGAATTAGGGTCACTGATTGAGTGGTGAAGGGGATGTGTTTAAACTCGCGAATGCGAGGGAGCGGTCCCGCACGATCATGTAAAATTTTAAAAGAGACGGGGCACTTGAAAATTCGATTGTGTACATCGAAGGATTGGTGGAGGCAATTGAAAAGTTGGAGGGTCAACATGTACGCTCGAAAAGGGATGCTTTCCCGCGATCCCTCACTTACAAGAAAATCGGGTCGGGGTGGCTGAGACACATGTGTGTATGAACATCGAAGGATGTCTACCGACGATTCCTCACTTAAAAAAGGCGACATTGGAGTGGGATTAATGCAGGAGAGTGGGAAAAAACACGAGTCTTCGAAGGACGACCACTAAAAAAGATTGTTAAGGATGAAAAACTCAACAGAGTTACATGCAGGAGCACTTAGTGAAAATCTGGAAAACAAATAAATTCTGAGCTGAGGCTCAAAGAAAGGGTGCCAGGAAGCCGGCAGACGCAGGCAAGACAGAAAGCGGATGGGAGGTAGTGGCTAGGAAGCCACGGGCAGCACGTCGCGCGCGCCCGGACGCTGTCATTGTAGAGGCTCCCGGTAGGACCTACAGCGAGGTGCTAGCTATGGTAACCAGGAGAGGCGACAAACAGCTGTCAGACCTGGGAGGATGCGTCTCCAAGGTGCGCCGTACCACTAACGGTAACCTTCTGCTGGAGGTGGCCAGAGGAAGCGCAGAGAACATGAAGGACAGCATAGAACGGGTCCTAGGCGACGCTGCATCGGTCCACGCCTTGACGGAAGAGTCAAAGGTGAGCGTTTTTGTGATCCGTGACATTGACTCGATCACAACGGAGAGCGAGATCCGCACCGCTTTCATGGAGCAATACTAGCTCAGCGAAGGAGCCGTAAAGGTCCGGAGTGTCCGCCCCGGTTATGGTGAGTCCAAGACGGCGGTGATCAGTCTGCCGAACTCCCTGGCCAAAGACGTCAGGAGGCTTGGTGTGGTCCGTATTGGATGGACCAGATGCAGGGTGCGCGAGCGCGAGGGTCCCCCGCGCTGCTTCAGATGCCTGGAGCAGGGGCACATCGCCATCAGGTGCAAGAGCCCGGTGGACAGGAGCGGGTGCTGCATCAGGTGTGGCGAAGCNTTTAGTTGGCCTTTCCGGTACGCTATCTCGAAGTCGTACTGTTGTAGTTCCAAAGCCCATCTGGCTATTCGGCCTGATGGACTTTCGATGCTGTTCAGCCATTTCAGCGCCATGTGGTCCGTTATTACCTTGAAGTGATACCCCTCCAGGTACGGCCTCAGCTTCCTAATCGCCCAAACTATTGCCAAGCATTCCTTTTCTGTGGTCGAATAGTTCTTTTCTGCCCCGTTCAACGTTCGACTTGAGTATGAAATCACCTTTTCTCCCTCCTTCGTGTTTTGCGTGAGAATCGCACCGACACCATAGTCGCTAGCGTCTGTCTGCAGCACAAACATTTCTCCGAAGTCTGGGCACGCCAATATTGGATCCGCTACCAGTCTTGCTTTCACCTCTTCGAACGCCTCCTGGTGTTTCTTGGTCCATTCCCATTTTGTACCCTTGCGCAGCAGCTCGTTCNGCCGCCTGCAGGAAGGAGCAAGTGCGCCCTCCTGGCAAAGGTTCCGGTAGAGAGGCCGTACAGCGATCCGGCTCCAGAACCTGCCCGGAAAGGAAAGGCGGTGGCCCTCAACGGACAGCATGCAATTGATCCAACTAAACCTGAATCATTGCAGAGCCGCGCAGGACTTACTGCTGCAGACGGTGCGAGAGGTTTCGGCGGACGTAGCCATCCTGAGCGAACCCTATAGGGTCGGAGAGGGAGGAGAGTGGGCCAAGGATAGGACTGGAAAGGCGGCTCTCTGGCTCTGCGGTGACAGGCAGCGGCCGATGTCCGGCATCCTATCAGCTGACGGATATGTACGGGCAGAAGTCGGGGGCTATACGGTCTATAGCTGCTACCTGGCCCCCAGTCTCACGCTGGAGGCGTTCTGCAGGACCAACGCCATAGTCGGTGGCGATTTCAATGCGTGGGCCCAGGAGTGGGGCTCCACCAGGACCAACGCCAGAGGCCGGGCCGTGCTGGAGGCGTTTGCGTCGACCGACGTAGTGCTCCTGAATGAGGGGCAACGGCACACGTTTGTCAGAGGAGGGGCCGCGTCAATCATCGACCTCACGTACGCGAGTACCTCGATCTCCCGGCACGCCAGATGGTGGGTCAGCGACCTATATACTGGAAGCGACCACGAGGCGATCATGTGCAAGGTAGGCGCAAATGAGCGGGAGCAGCGAGCGGCACCGCGACTTGCAAAGGCGTACAGGCAAGGCAGGAGTACAGGAGGAGGTACTCCGGTTGGGGAGGCGCCTGGGCCGGACGCGGTTCCCAACCGAGCGCTGAAGCTGTCAATCGCTCTACACCCAATGATGTACGCCAAATTGTACTCGAGGTGTCTGAGGGAGGGGATTTTCCCGGAGAGGTGGAAGCACCAGAGGTTGCTGCTTCTTGCCAAGCCGGGCAAGCCCCCGGGGGAGCCCTNAGATTTCGGATGTGTTCCTCCTTTGTGCGGCCGATCACGATGATGTCGTCCTGATAAGCGAAGGCGTGTGGCGACATTTCTGGTCCTATTACCTTGTCTAGTGCCCGCTGGAATGTGGCCGATGCTGAGTGCAGCCCGAACTGCATCACTTTCCATTGGAACAGTCCCTTGCCTGGCACCGTGAACGCCGTAAATTGCCTGCTGCCTTCTTCCAGTGGAATTTGCCAGTATCCATCTTTCAAGTCCAGGCTGCTGATGTAGCGCGCTTCCCGTAGCTGGTCTAGNAGCGAGGCAATCGAGGCGGCCGGCGGGCTCTCCCCAAACCAGTACGGCTTCCGAAAGGGCAGGTCGACGCTGGACGCCATCGAGAAGGTGAAGGAGATAGCCGAGAAGGCGATCGCCGGCTCGAGATGGAAAGGCGGATCGAAGAGTTACTGCCTGGTGGCTACTCTGGACATCCGGAATGCCTTCAACACCGCCGACTGGAGTCGAACGCTGGAAGCCCTGGCTGCCCTGGAAATTCCCGGGTATTTACTACGCGTAGTGCAGAGCTATTTCAGCGAAAGGGTGCTCACGGTGGAATCGGAGTCGGGCTCCAGGGCATACCAAGTCTCAGCCGGAGTCCCGCAGGGCTCCGTCTTGGGACCCCTGCTCTGGAACGTGATGTACGACGGGGTNAGAGTCTCCATTTTCCCGTCTTTTTCTTCACCATGACTATTGGTGAGCTATAGGGACTTCTGGAGTGCTCGATGCATCCCATTTGCAGCAGTTCTTCGACCTTTGCGTTTATTTTGCCATAGATCTTTGGGTTCTTTGGGTAGTACCGTTGCTTGATTGGCTTATCGTCCTTCATGGTGATGCTATGCACAGCTACATTCGAGGCACCTCTCATTTTCCCGAATTCTGCCAACTCTCTCTCCAAGAAACTTTC
>VNJM01000636.1:0-59671 GCA_008042475.1 Drosophila kanapiae | reverse complement strand
CAAATTTAGAAGTGCGCATTTCGTAGTCGACTGCTGGAATGACAAAATTCAGGGCCTCTTCCAGTTTGGTCATTTTGTTGACGTTCGGCACGCAGATAGCTGGAGGCTTACGCACTTTGTCTCGTTTTTCTAGTTCGCCAGTAGCTTGTTGTCTGGTCTCATAATTTTCATGTTCGTTGATTTCATTTGTGTCCATATCCGATTCGGAATCTGCAGATAGGACTGCGTACCGGTTGTTTAGAAGTGCCGCTGAGGAAGTAGCAGTATTATTTGGCCGCCTCTTGTCTGTATTAGCTTGTCAACTTTTTTTTTGCTTCTTACATACGGAGACTTTCGGCATTTGAAAAGCACAGTTATTAATTTGTGGTGTGGTATCATGAGCAGCAAAGCTAATAGTCTGCACACGCTGCCAGTAGTTGCCATTGGCATTGTATAATTGTGTTGTGTGTTCGTGAATGTAATTGTGCTTGTAGTTATAGTGCAAGTAGATGTCGCTATTAATCCACTTCTGTAGTTTTCAATGGAATTGTGTATATCTCTAGCTAAGCTGGCACGTACATCTGCTGAGGTGCCAGCAATTTGTCTCATCTTTTCAATCTCTGACCGCTTTTTCGAAAGCTGGTAGAGATTAGATAAGTCTTCATCCATACTTCAGCAATTTACAATATTTGCTTTCCACAAATATGCAATTGCCTATCGACAGTCTAATATTTTCTTCTTTCCTTACTCGCAGATTGTCTTGCTGATAAGAAAAAAGTTCATTGCCCCTCGTTGCGGTGCGCGCAATGCGGGGCGGTAGCTTGTTGAGTAAACAAAACTTACAATTGTTGTTGTTTTTTGACTTCTTTCTTTTCGCCGACACCGCTAAGCAGTGTCTAAAAAAAGATCTCGCGTGCTGCACAAGCATACGAGTTAGAGCTTGTTATCGATCACTAGCGAATTGTTGTTTTTTACTGGATGCAAACTGTGGGGAAATGTCGGGCGCACTTTTGTAGATAATCTAACGTCCGATTTGTCTGAGATTTAAGAGAACTACTTAAACATTGGTTGGTTACTTTACAAATGATTTCTAAAGACATTTTCGATTTTGATGAGGCTTTTAATTGTCACATTTGCAAGGGGATTTAAGGTAACGCTAGAGTAAGAGACCATTGTCATTTTACAGGACAATTTCGAGGTGCTGCACATAATGAGTGCAAGACCATTGTCATTTTACAGGTCAATTTCAGGCACATAATGAGTGCAATCTTAAATTTTAGACAGGAAATTTTATCCCAGTGTTCTTTCACAATTTTTCTAAATATAATTCTCACTTATTTGTGAAAGAACTCGGGGAGATTGAGGATGAAATAAAAGTAATCCCCTTAAATAAGGAATTAATTATTATAATTTCAAAATATATTCCTCTAGAAGAGAATAAGTTAGAAATAAGATTTCTGGATACTTTCCGTTTCATGCCCTTTTGCCTAGACTCACGTGCAGCTAATTTAAATGAGGCTGATCTTAAAGTGTCAGGAAAGTTTCGTAGGAAAGGAGGAAAGGAGTTTTTCCCTATGAATATTTAGATTCTGAAGATTCTGAATATTTAGAATTGGATTATTCCCACGCATGTCAGATTTGGCCCCATTTCAAGTGTCATTTACTTAACGACTACTTAGAATTGAATCTAAAAACTGATGTTTTATTGCTATCTGATTTTATAACAATTTGTACAAACATAAATGGGCTTGATCCTATTCATTATTATACAAGTCCAAGTTTTTCCGAATATTTAATGTATAATATAATTTGCATAGATGGAATTTATGGGCTCGTTATTGGTTTATCTTCTCAGATGAAGATGATCTCACGTAATGATCACCAGTTATATTAAAGCTAACACAAATTGTATTTTATAGCGGCCATGCAAATATGCTGTGTCTGCCGGCTATGCACAAGCATCCGGCCAGACGATTCGGACGATCGTTGTCGGTTAACTTAGTTAACTTATACATAATGTAGTGGATATATGCAGAGTCTTATGTAGGAAAGGAGTTTTCCTTTATGATTATTTAGATCCTAAAGAAAAACTGAAACGTTTTTCCCACCAAGAAGCAAGTTTTATAGTAATTTCACAGATTCAGAATGTTTAGAAGTGGATTACTCCCAAGCATGTCAGGTGTGGATCCTCGTTATTATACAACTCCAAGTTTCTCATGGGATGCCATGTTAAAAACTGCACAAATTTCTCTCGAAATTCTTATTGCTATTGATATGATTACATATATTGAGAGTGCGATTCGAGGTGGATTAGTTCAAATTAGTCGTAGACACACAAAGTTTTTTTATTAGACTTTGGTTGTTTATTTTGAATCTTCGAGACTAACAAAATGTGTTAAAATCTTAAAGTACTACATTATTCTAACAGTTTGTTAAACAGTATTTTTGTTAGAAGGTCCAAATAATTGTTGCTGGATGGGACGGTCGTTACGACGAAGGCGGAACGGCTACATACCAACGCTAATGCTCTAGCGAGGTGATTTGGGTGGGTTTGTGTAGTAATTTTCCATTTGCTGCGCTATTACATCTCGTAAGGGGAGTTTCCACTCCGAACGTACCACGGTGACCCAGTGATAGTTCTCATGATCTTTGATTGGGCTCTCTGCACGTTTTCTACGTTGTGGCTGGCGCTCCCCCACAGCTGGGAGCCTTAAGTCCAGATTGGTTTCAAAACGGAGACCTTCTAGTCCAGACTGAGGGGGGAGCGGGAGTTTATAAGCCAATGCAGACTTTTAGCCTTCAGCCTTAGGTGAGATCATTTAGCTTCAATATGCTTGCGCCAGGTAAGCCTTCTGTCGAGGTGTACGCCAAGATACGTTACTTCTTCTGACTGAGGAAGCACGGTGTTGTTTAGTGTGAGGCTTGTGCAATTTCGTCTATTTAAGGTAAAGGTTACGTGTTTAGATTTATCTTCGTTTACTTTTATACGCCAGTCTGAGAGCCATTTCTCTATTGCATCAAGGTGGGTCGCAAGTTGCGCTTAAGCAACTAAATCGGCTGAGGAACGCGGTGTCGTCGGCAAACGTAGACATAGTCAGTTGTCTACTCGTAGGGATATCAGAAGTGTGAAGTAGGTATAGAGTTGGCACGAGAACGCTGCCTTGAGGAACACCAGCTTCGATCTTATGTTCAGCTGACATGGAAGTATTGCACCTCACAGAAAATATCCTGTTATAAAGATAACACTTCAAGATTTTATCCGTGTTATTAGGGAGCATGGTTTTGATTTTATGCATTAGGCCGTCAAGCCATATTCTGTCGAATGCTTAAGGGACGTCCAGAAATACCACAGTGCAGTAATCCCTATTTTCGAATGCACTTCTGATTTCTGATGTTATGCGGTTCACCTGTTCGATAGTTCCATGTTTTTCGAAAGCCAAATTGATGTGCTAGGATACTATTGTGTCTTCTAAGGTATGGTATGATTGGAGTTAGGAGGCATTTTTCGAAGAGTTTTGATAGACAGGAAAGTAAACTTATTGGTCTGTATTGGTCTTATTGGTGAGCGTGTGGTCTTTTCCAGGTTTTGGTATCATTATGATGATTGACTTTTTCCATCTCTTATGGAAGCAGCCCAGTGTTGTCATCGCGTTGAACAGCTTGCATATGGTACCAACAGTGCATAGAGGGAGTTCAATGAGCATTTTAGGAGTTATTAGATCGCAGCCTGGAGATTTTCTCGGTTGAAGCTGATCTTTTTTAATTTTTATGACTTCCCACAGACGAAATACAATTGGATCGGCAATGTGAAAGTCGTCTTCTGTTTGCGACCTTATATTAATCACGTTTGGCTGGAACACATTTTGAAGGTGGGCAGCGAATGTGTCGTCTCTGTCTTTGTCGCTTCGGGCCTAGCAACCTGCAGGGGTCCTTATTGGCGTAACCGTTATTGTTGGAGGGCTCAGTGTTGAGTGGGCTTTCCATAGTGGGAATTTCGAACTAGATGGGCATAGTCGTTCTAAGTAGCGCTGTTGGAATCTATCTTCTTCTTGTCGGAGTGCATTGGTGAGTCGACGGGAAGCTTTAACCTGCCTTTAACTGTTGCTTTGCAGATGGCGATCGATGTAATTGCCATTCGCGCCGGGAACGACGCTTTGCCAGGACTAGCTGCTCTATTGCTGCATTCGTGTGCTTTGTGTTGTGTTTTATGATTTGCCTTCGTGGTGTTGCGATTCGATCTGAAGTTATTTTTAATGTATGTAATAATGAGTGTATATGCTATTCGTTCTTATATTTATTAATTATTAATTATATATAATATATAATAATTATATATATATATATATATATATATATATATATATATATATATAAATTTTTTGTTTGCATTTTTTCTTAGTACTTATTTTAATTAAGTTTTAATTAAGTTTTAAGTTTAGAAAAAATATATATATATATTCTGAGCCGAAGGCCTTAGCTGCTATGGCTCTTAGCACCTAGTTAGCTCTTAGTTTAGAACTATTTGTTAGGTTTAGATAAATAAATAAATAAATATATATATTCTATATATATATAAAATTCTGATATAGATGGCTCGAATATACCAGAACCATCTATATCAGAATCTAACAGCCCAATTCTCTTGGTTCCCAAGAAATATATATATATATATATATATATATAATATATATATATATAATATATATATATATATATATAATATATATATATATATATATAATATATATATATATATATTATATCTTTATCAATTTTCGACCTATCTGTTTATTTCGGGTTTTTCTGTCTCTGCATTTCTATAATTCTTAATATATACTGGAGCTTTATCTTCTAAACCAAATATGTCACTATATTCGGTACAGAGTTCTGTGAGCTCTTCTTTGACATGTTCAGGGAATTGTAATTTATTTGGAACTTCTTTTGTTCTATTTATTTTATTCTCATTTATTGATTTCATTTTGTAGTCGTCTATTGGCTCGAATATAATATTTGAATTTTTAACATTAATATTCTGATCGAACTATTGCACTATTACTTTTCACGACGCTGTTAGCTATTAATACTCCGGGGTGAATTTCCTGAATTATCAATATCATTTTGTAATAGTGGTACATGTATTTGGTTATCTAATGTTGTGGGTTTTAATATTAATTCATCCTTTTGATAATCTAATGTGCAATTGAATTTTCTTATAAAGTCGAGTCCCAGAATTCCGTCACAAGGTACAGGAAATTCGTTTTGAACTATTTGAAAGTTGTGAATGATTTTGAAATAATCGAAGAGAAGAAACATTGTAGCTAATCCTATTGATTGTATTATTCCCTGACCAATTCCTGAAATATTTGTTATTACATTTTCATTTATTTCTGAATTTAAGTTTTTGTCTTTTAGAATTGATATATTTGCTCCAGTATCTACTAGTAATGTTGGAATTTTATAATTTTTCTGATTATGTATTCTTATTACGCTGCTGAGATTAAGATTGTTATTACTTATTTGTTGCTCAAGGGGGCTTGAGAGTTTTCCGAGCTATCTTGTGTAACTCGTACTGCTTTTACTTTGTTGTGAATGCAATTTTTCTTCATTGCTGTCACCGCATGTTTGGTACTAAGCTTGTTCCATGCTGAATTCTTGTTCAATGTATGCTCCTTCTAGAGCTTTAGCTAACTTTTCTACCTCTTGCGTATAAACATTAGCTGATTTGTTGTTCTGCGTAAGATTCAATAACCTCGCAGATAGATTGTTAATAGACTCACCTTTGACATTATTTTTAAGTCGATTGATGATTTGTTCTACTGTATTTTCGTTCGCTATTAAATTTCTAGGTGGTCCTTTTAATTTTGTTTCTATTAAGGACACAGCAAAAAGTTCATGTGCGCCTTGAATTTCTTTTACTATTTCTAGTGCATCTATAAAACTACGAACGTTTTCAGCTCACTTATATGTTGCCATTCCCTATTTAGTATTTAGATATATAATAATCCATCTCGTCCTGTTATTGCTCAACTATCATCTATTATGTAGTTTATACAATTTTAAAAACAAATTGGCAGATCAGATTACAACGATTATTATCAAATGAATATTTGTAAAAGCTAAGTCAATCGTACTTGACTCTACTTTGTTTATAACATTTGCAGTGGAATCCACTATTTTTCTATTGATTAAACCCATTTTGTTTAAGTACAGCCTACCTGGGTAATCGTATGTTATTTCTATGCTATCTTTACTTATTGCATTTGTTTCAATGCTCATATGAACAAATTTTGTTTTCTTACTTTATATACTTTATCAATTTTTTAATTACAATACAATTTTCCTGCCTAATGTTTCGTATGGTTTTATTGGGCCACACTTCTTGCCGGTCGACTCAATTGTCGTCGGGCATTACAGAATATGTATAAAGTTTTAATTGAAATTTAATTTAAATATAATGACATCTACGCTCTATGTAGCGCTGTCGGTCTCTATGGTCAACTTGAAGAGTTGACGGTGTCGGCGCTGGTTGCGGAGGCTTCTCCTTGGCCCGGAAGAGGTGCCTTAACAATGCGTACTCCCCAGTGGTCCTTCACAGCCTGCAGGGCATCTTGGTGTGGGAATCGGTAAGGGCTCTGGTGGAGGACGGTGGTTTTTGGTAACAATTCTCTGAATAGTTGTCGTACAGGGTGTTTGGTTCTTTGGCTTTAAAAATTCTTCAAGCGGCCTTAGTTCAGCGGTGAGACCTGTTGCCTTGGCCCACGTAGGGGTGTTTTTGGCTTTGTACAAAATCCGAACGAGTTCAGAAATTCGTTTTTTAGTTCTCTCTTTTATTCCGCTTCTTCGGGTTTTACGCTGTTGAATTCTGTCAGAATCCATACCCTGTACTCACGCAGAATTTTGCTTGTATGGTGGCACAACTGAACGTCGTCCACTTCTGAGTCACCCAGGACTATGCCACAGTCGCCATGTAATAAATAAGTTCAAGCGGGGATATGCTTTGGTCGATGCCACGAGGGAAGGTTCGCTTCAGAGGACGTTTATTTTTCGAATGAATTCTTACATTGGTTCTTAAAATTAAGTAAGCTAGTGGAAACGCTGCTTATTATGCATAAGTGTTATTAAATATATAATTATATATATGTATATGTAGAGGAGCATGTGTTACTTGGATATATGTACATACCACAGTATACCGCTGCTAGAGTTAGATTGTGGCAACGAACTGTATGTTGATAGATGTGGCTTGCAGGTAGTCAGTAGCAAACGTGTTGTGGAAGTGGTGCTTGGCGCGGTTTTTAATAAGGATTCCAGTGCCTCCATGGGCCTTTCCATCAGGATGATTAGTATTGTCAAGCATATACCCTCGGATTTGGAAATTGTATTTGTTGGTAAGGTGGGTTTCTGCAGGTAACTTTACGTCGATTTCATTGTCGTTCATAAATTGTGCAAGCTCAAGTTTGTGCCGTGAAACGCCGTTGGAATTCCACAGTGCAATGCGTATGGGAGCCATTGATTATTTTGATAAGATGCTTTGGAGCATCTGAATCAAAATATTTTGATTTGTCAACATATTTTGCATGGTTGTTCGCATAAAAGACATGAATTCATCCATACTTTGTTGCAGCCTGAGAGTCATCGTTTCCATTTTATTTTTTGCCTGCTCTGCAGGTTGGTAGGGGACTGTATATGGTGTTTGGACATTGTAGGAAGGGCTCGCGTGATTTGATTTCAAAACACTTGCAAAGCTTACATTTTTAGTTATAGTGGAACTGCCGAGTGAAGATCGGGCTGCTGACGAAAAGAAGACTCCTGGTGTGGATTTTAAGGGTATCAGTGGTGTATGGTGAGATCGTGCTGTTGGTTGATCCGACTTTTTAGCTCCTTGTATACTGGACAGCCTCTGTAGTTTGCTGTGTGGTCTCCTCCGCAGTTACTGTATTTTTTGCTATTTGGCTTGTTTTTTAGTTCACACATAGCAGAGGTATGCAGCCCTCCGTAAGCGACGCATACGGAGCGGAGTGTGCAGTAAGATTTCGTATGTCCATATTCCTGGCAATTTGCGCACTGGACTGGGCCATTGCGTTTATGCGGCTCTTCAATCGTGATTCTGCGATGCAATATAAACTGGAGTTTGTAGATAGGATGAACTTCGTTTTTCTTGAGGGCCTTAGAGTCTGGAACAAGTTCAACTTTAAAGAGAGGTTGCGGTAGTTTGTTAAGGTTCCGTATATTTGTAACGGTTTTTACGCTAAAACCTTTATCTTTTAGTGCCTGTTCAACTTCTGTAGTGCTTACATCTGGTTCGATTCCTTTTATGACGACTTGTTGACCTTTACTACTTTTTAGCTGGTAGGTATAGTAGTTATTTTTCTTGGCGTCAAGGAGTTCCGCCAATTTTCTATAGCTTTCTTCGTTTTTGACTTGGACCTTTGTTTCATGTATTGTGAGGAGTTAAGTTTGGGGAAAACTAAAACTCCCCACAACTTCAAGTGTAGGGGATCGCGGCGGCCAAGGGTAAACAGAGGACGGCCAAGGGCAAATGAAGGGCGCAGACTTTGGACCCAGCGGCCAAGGGCAAAGCGGTCAACCTGGAGTGGCCAAAGGAGAGACGCCGAGAACGGCCGGACTTTGGACCCAGCGGCCAAGGGCAAAGCGGTCAACCTGGAGTGGCAAAAGGAGAGACTCCGAGAACGGCCGGACTTTGGACCCGATCACGCGATGGAAGCCGGACTTTGGACCGGATGGCGTGATCGGGCAGGGATAACCGGAAATCGGCAAGCCTATAAAAGGAGGAGACAAACGCAGAGCAGGAGTCAGTACGAGTACAAGTGCGAGAGTTAAAGCGAGTGCGTGAACCGGAGTCATAGTGAACGGAATCGAGTGCGCGAAGGAATCGAGATCGCTAAGTCGAGAAGTTTGGGGCTTGAAGTGGCAAGCTATCCCAACTGAGACATAAAGCTGAGATTGCCGTCGAGTGCGAGGTTGCGAGCAAGGAGGCGTGCCACGAAGTCCGACGAGAGATCGCGGACGACGAACCGGCGAATTCCGTGGGGATACGGGAGCAAGGAGTCCTTGTACGGTCTCCAAGGCGGTTGCGGGCGATACGGCAGGGTGTGCAGTAATCGATCTTACCCGATACTGGCAGGATGTGCGGACGTGAAGTCCTACCCGCCGAAGATCAGGGTGTGGGGATCCGTTGATCTGACCCGCCTTGCGCAAGCCGTGCTAGCTCCGTCGAGAGACGTGCATAATATCCAAGGGTCTCCAAGGGATTCGCCTTGCTCACAAATGTGAGGACTTAGAATCGCTAATGGAGAAAGCAGATAAGTACGAGGAACTCGAGAAGGAAAAAGAGGCGTTCGCGCAGGAAAACAAGTCCTGCAAGGATAAACCGCCAGCAGAAACCTGCAGAAGGTGCGAGGACAGGGAGGCGCCGGCACAGGACAGCAGAAACCGGCCAAATAACCAGTGGGCGCCCCAGAGAAACGCCGTATGGACACCACCAGCAACAGAATGGAGGCCACAACGCCAAAACATCCCAATCAACAATCAGCGCAGTGGAGTCCGGAACAATACGTACGTGGATAACCCTAAACAAGCATGCCGACGATGCGGCGGACACGACCACTGAGCCCGGGAATGCAGGAACCAGAGGCTCACGTTCTGCTGGACATGTGGGCGCATTGGAGTCTGAAGCACAGAATGCTGCCAGACGACGGGAAATGGCATGCGACTTCAACCGCAGAGAGCCGGTTCGGGGTCGCAAGGTGCTGCCTCTCCAAACTAACTGGCGAGTTCATCGAAGAGGAGCAGCAGCTGTCCGCCGTAGTGGCCATCGGAGGAAAATTGAACAAGGCCACGATGGATACGGGCGCAACTGCGAGCTTCGTAAGCGAAGAACTGGCGGACAGACTGGGGCAAACCGGAATAAGGAAGAGAACGAGGCGGCAAGTTAGATTGGCAAATGGCAGTTGTAGCATCATCGAAGCACAGGTCGAGGTAGAGGTGGTATTCGGCAACAAGAGACTGGTAATGGATCTGCTGATCCTACCAGGAGTGGTGGATTCCCTGGTACTAGGGTGGAATTTCCTCACCGAGATGGGAGCCGAAATAATGTGCGCAGGAAAGAGAATCCAAGTCCCGTCGAGAAGCAGGCGCAACGGAAGGCTCGAGGAAAGGCTGTCTGTAGCGGCGGTCGGCCAAGAAACGAAAAAAGTCGACACAGAAAGTTTCTTGGAGACAGAGTTGGCAGAATTCGGGAATATGAGAGGTGCCTCGAATGTAGCTGTGCATAACATCACCATGAAGGACGATATACCGATCAAGCAACGGTACTACCCAATGAACCCGAAGTTCCAAGGCAAAATAAACGCAAAGGTCGAAGAACTGCTGCAAATGGGATGCATCGAACACTCCAGAAGTCCCTATAGCTCACCAATAGTCATGGTGAAGAAAAAAACGGGAAAATGGAGACTCTGTGTCGACTTTAGACAAATCAACGCCAAGTCGATTAAGGACGCGTACCCCATGCCAAGAATCAACTACATTCTAGACCAGCTACGGGAAGCGCGCTACATCAGCAGCCTGAACTTGAAAGATGGATACTGGCAAATTCCACTGGAAGAAGGCAGCAGGCAATTTACGGCGTTCATTGTGCCAGGCAAGGGACTGTTCCAATGGAAAGTGATGCCGTTCGGGCTGCACTCAGCATCGGCCACATTCCAGCGGGCACTAGACAAGGTAATAGGACCAGAAATGTCGCCACACGCCTTCGCTTATCAGGACGACATCATCATGATCGGCCGCACAAAGGAGGAACACATCAAAAATCTGCAGGAAGTTTTCCGACGCCTGAAGGAGGCGAACTTGCGAATAAACGCAGAGAAGTGTAAATTTTTGCAAAAGGAGCTGCTGTATTTGTGACATCGTATAACGAGCCAAGGAATTGGTACGTATCCGGAGAAAGTGGCAGCGACAGCAGAGCTGAAACCACCCGCATCCGAAAGAACTGCGACAGTACCTAGGCGTAGCATCATGGTACAGGAGATTCGTACCAGATTTCGCAAGAATCGTAAGGCCACTGAACGAGCTGCTGCGCAAGGGTACAAAATAGGAATAGACCAAGAAACACCAGGAGGCGTTCGAAGAGGTGAAAGCAAGACTGGTAGCGGATCCAATATTGGCGTGCCCAGACTTCGGAGAAATGTTTGTGCTGCAGACAGACGCTAGCGACTATGGTGTCGGTGCGATTCTCACGCAAAACACGAAGGAGGGAAAAAAGGTGATTTCGTACTCAAGTCGAACGTTAAACGGGGCAGAAAAGAACTATTCGACCACAGAAAGGGAATGCTTGGCGATAGTGTGGGCGATTAGGAAGCTGAGGCCTTACCTGGAGGGGTACCACTTCAAGGTTATAACGGACCATATGGCGCTGAAATGGCTGAACAGCATCGAAAGTCCATCAGGCCGAATAGCCAGATAGGCTTTGGAACTACAACAGTACGATTTCGAGATAGCGTACCGGAAAGGCCAACTAAACGTTGTGGCAGACGCCATATCAAGGCAGCCACTAGCAGAAACCGTGCGGCAGATAAAAGAAGCGAGAAATCCTCAGAGGGGCCGGCATTGTACAGGCACATTCCACACCGAGCAGCCAGCGAAGACGTAGTGTCTTGGAAACTGTGTGTACCACAGACAATGAGGGAAAACGTGCTGCAGGAGAACCACGACTCGCCGTCGGCCGGACATGTAGGCAGTCGAAAAACCATAGCCAGAATAGCAGCGAGATACTACTGGCCCGGGATGCAGAGGGACATATGCCCTTATGTCAGGAGATGCGAGGTGTGCCTGAAGTACAAGCCGAGCCAACTGCAGGCCGCGGGTAAAATGCTCACCCAAGTGCCGAAAGAGGTCGTGGGACCTCTACCCAGATCGAAGCACGGAAACCAAATGCTGTTGGTGCTGATTGATAGGTTCTTCAAGTGGACCGAGTTAATTCCCATGCGAGCAGCAACTGCAGAGTCGCTGCAGAAAGCATTCCGTGAGAGAATCCTCGCCATATTTGGAACGCCAAAAAT
Organism: Drosophila kanapiae; assembly: GCA_008042475.1. Classification (NCBI taxonomy): domain Eukaryota; kingdom Metazoa; phylum Arthropoda; class Insecta; order Diptera; family Drosophilidae; genus Drosophila; species Drosophila kanapiae. The sequence continues at coordinate 47,615 of VNJM01000636.1, read as the reverse complement.
AATAATAACAGACAACGGAGTACAATTTACCAGTAGGGCCTTCAACAAGTTTCTCATAGAAATGGGGATACGTCACCAATACACGGCGCCGTACACACCGCAGGAAAACCCGACGGAGCGGGCGAATCGGACGGTGAAAACTATGATCGCCCAATTCGTCGGACAGGACCAGCGAACATGGGACGAAAAATGGCCGGAAATAATGCTGGCAGTGAATTCCAGCGGCTACTCACCAGCATTCCTGACGCAAGGACGAGAGCCCAGACTGCCGGGCGCCTTGTACGACAAGGAAACCATGGGCACAGGATGGCAAATCGAGATGCCTAGCGAAAATGAGCAGAAACTAAAAGAGATCTTCGAGATTGTCAGGAGAAATCTGGAAAGGGCAGCCCAGGACCAGGCGAGATATTACAATCTCAGAAGGAGACAGTGGAATCCAAAGGTGGGAGACACGGTCTGGGGCAAAGAACATCACTTGCGGTCGAAGGATTCGCAGCAAAACTGGCACCAAGGTATGACGGACCGTATAGGGTGATCAATTTGAAATCACCAATCATTTGCATAGTGCAGCATGCGAACACAAAACGAGAAAAGCCGGTACACATCAGCGAGCTGAAGCCGCAGGATGTAGAAGAAGGCCAGGAGAAGGACACAGCCACCGGAGTGGACTCCGTCACTCGAGCCAGAAGCGCGCCGCAGCGAAGAGCCAACTGGGCGCGGAAGGACATCGATGAGGATGTGGATGGCTGCGGAGAGCAGGGCTTGGATAGTATCACCGGGCGGAAGGACTCCACCATCAGTGAACAGGCACCACAGCGAAGGTGCAACAGGGTGCGTGATCAACTGAGGGAGGATAATATCACTCGGGAAAGGACTCCAGGACTCGTACACACGCACAGAGGCAGGCCAGGCGAGAGAGACGGGAAAAGTCCCNGGGGGGGGTAGATTAAAGGCGGGGAAAATAGTTTGTGGAAAGCGGGGAAGGGTATTTGCGAGCGGGGTGTACCCGGCCATGGCGTCATATAGGCGATAATAACAGCCATTGCCAGCGAGACCCGCGTCATCAGCAGCGGTTGGTCCAGCGCGGGATATCCAGCCAGGGGATCCAGGGCAGGGGATCGGCCGGCCACGGTAAATATGGATATAAAAAAAATAAACAATGCAAATATATTGCCATAGGGGCCATGATAGAATTATACAAGGTAGTCTCGTCGGCTGCCTAATCGTTCGGCTTTTCTTCAGTGCGTTCGCGTTTGTCAAGGGAAAAGGTTGTGTGCGGACGATTTTTTTTTTTATTATCAACCCTTGTTTAATATGTCGTTCTGCAGTTTCTGTAAGAAGCACGTGCATGAAGTTAAATTAATACATGCATGGAGGCCTTGTAAAACCGTCCATTAATTTCATGGAGAAAATTAAGGAGCTGGAAATCGTTTTTTTAGATGTCGTTTCTGATTTTTTTAGTATTACAAAAAACGTTTTGGAGAAATTATTAATAGGTGCTAAGAATATAAACATTAAAAATTAAATTATAAAACACTTCAAATTTTTTACTATACATATATGAACAATTTAACCCCCATGAACCATCTAAGGGTTAAACAAGAAGCTCTTTTGTCGTTTCACTCGCACTTACTACGCAGACTCCTCTCACTCGCACTTGTTGTGAGTAATGAATAGGGGACCAATTTTTTTCGACGAGACTACCTTGTATAATTGTATCATGATAGGGGCCAAACATATACATATGGGGATGGGAGATGGGAGAGCGATAACCAAGGCGGTTGCGGGCGATACGGCAGCTAGGCAGGGTGTGCAGACATCGATCTTACCCGATTCTGGCAGGGTGTGCGGACGTGAAGTCCTACCCACCGAAGATCAGGGTGTGGAGATCCGTTGATCTGACCCGCCGGGCGCAAGCCGTGCTAGCTCCGTCGAGAGACGTGCATAATATCAAAGGGTCTCGGCGAACCGGCCGCAGCCACAAGCTCGTAATACGGCGGATGCAACGTGTCGCGAACAATAAGTGCGCGGCCAACGAGGACAGTAGCAAAGGAGACGAATCAGCGGCAGCCGCCGCCGATCAGCAGCCGTAAGCTGCCTCAATAAACAGATATTATTCCATTTAAACTAACCCTCTCGTGCGTTATCATTTGGGCGGGCAATAACACAAACAAATTTGGTGGGACGAGCACACGATACACCCTGAGCTAGCCGCGCATATATATGTCGCGAGCCAAACAAGACAGAAAATCAGCTCTGTACACTATGTCTCCTTTAGTCAAGGGGATTACGTGGAAGCTATCTTTGCCAATCAGGTCGATTATTATGTTAACAAGTTTGTTGGAGTTTTTCTCACAAATATATAAAGCAGAGGGGGCTTCGCTTTCTTTTTGTCGTTATCAAATACTGAAGAAGGGGCTTCGTCAGATGTGTCAGAAAAAAATTTCAAATCTGTTTGCTGTGTTAGAGTTTTGCACAGTTCCTTGGCTTGAGGAGGCCCGATTGATTTTTTCGACGTTTCCCATTTTCGTGTCTTGTGGATTTAGTTTTTTTTAATGTTTACGTAGCGATCCATGCCACTCTGTATGATAGAACCTAGCTTTTTAAGTGGGGCGTTAGTCGGTGCTGCGCTAGTTGCAGCTGGTAAATCCACCGACACAGCAGGTAGAACGATCGACGGGCATACAGACGAAACGGATGTTGTTGTTGTTGTCATTGCATTTACGGTTACTAATGTAGTCACAGTGCTGGTAACCGTGGCCAGGCATGTAGGCAGTTGGGGCGATGCAAGGCAGGGTAGAGGGGGAGCGCACTTATTGCTTACCACGCTTTGCACTGTTGCTGACATTGACGGAGAGAAAGAGCGCGCCCTTTCGTTTTGCATAGGCTTGAGTTCGTTGGGCGGTGTCGTGGTTAACGATCGTAGTAGAGCAGAACCTTTTGTTGTTGCTGCTTTGGCTACGTCTGTCGATACGAAAGAGAAGTATGCTTTGCTCTTTTGCAGCGACAGCCGATGCTCGTCTTGGTTACGTTGGCGCTGAGCCCGATTGTTTTATTTGATTGTTTTTTTACTTTTATTTGTATTTTAGTATTAGAAGTACAAATTATAAAGAAACACAAAATATTAGTAGCTTGTGACTTTTCATCGCACTAAGCGACTTTTCGCCGTTTATTTTTGTTTTGTATCGGTTTTTTTTTTCAACGATTTTCTTCCGGAGCACGAGAGAAATAAATACACGTCTGCACTCGCCGAATTCCATTCGCGAATTTACTCAATAAAGACACAGGACTTATATAGTGACATTCGTGAATGTCTATTTAAAATTCTACAAATCTTATTACCCAGATGAATTGGCCAGACTTTATAATTTTAAGAAGAGTAACAAGAAACGCTTAGGTTTTTTAAAGATGAACTGCAGTGTAGGTCAATAACTAAGTTTGTTAGCCTGCATTCAAAAATGTGTGCCTACACATGCCAAGATTTAGTCAATAAGTCAAATGGTTTGTTCTTTCTAAATTCGCTGATTGATTGTTTGTTCATCTCCCTGTGACATCTAGTTATTGAAACTTTAAGTTATCTATCATTTCAAACTATCTATGTATTTTCAAAGAGCATATATGAACCAAAATACGAGTATATACAAAAAATTTGTTAAGCCGATACATGTGTGCCCGTCATTTCCTTTTAGTGCGCACAAATCATTAAAAATTATAAACTTGATGATAATTTAGAACATCCTTTATGATTATTCTACTTGAACAATAAAAGTATATTATATACTTAACAAAAAAAATGAATACATTATCTTGCATTGGGAATTGGAATACGGATTTCTTTTACAGATTTTTTAAATTTAATATGTGGCTTTAAAGTCCTTTTTACATCCTTACATCCTTTTTTACGTAAGTGATCTTGTTTTTACTTTTACGAATCGAGGGTGACTGACCTCAACTTCACCTTTAAAATGCCTCCCAACGACCCTTTTTATATTGAGGGAAATTTGGTGAACGTTTTTTGATGTTACCCAAGAAATCGCTTGATTATCCTTTTTTCCTTTTTTTTCCATACTGCCACACTCACCCCATTCATCCTTCGATGTTCACAAACACACACACACACTCACATGTGTCTCCAGGTGACAGCCACTCAGTTGGAAATCAACTTTAACTTCCATTTACCCAAATACAAAGGCATCGGCGGACCACTTGGCAAGCGCCTCAGATCATGCGACAAGTGAAGTACTAGATATCGAGCTAAGCGCCTTTCAAAGCGCCTTTTCTGCCTCACATCGGAGGCAATGCAGGAGAGCATCGGGGTAGAGATTGGCGTGGCCATTGTCAGCCCCAAAAGGGGCTGGACTCCCCCAGTCCCAATGGTACAGCCCAACCACCCAAAAATTACCCCCATCGCGGAGATTGGAGAGATCCTGGACGACATTTTGACAAAGGTGAACGAGCAGAAAGTTCGCAACATAAACCAGTTGATAAACAACGTCCTCGCTAGGCTAAAGGAGCTCCAGGTGGCTTTACAGCATCAGTCCAAGGCCACCCCACGAACCGGTACGGTGGATCTGACAACCGCAGGGTGCCAGCCGTCCTCGAGTCCAACCGAAGCATTGCAAGCACCGGATGGCGCCAAAATGCCCAAGCAAAACCGCCGGAAGGCGCAAAGTAGGCCTCATGAAGGCGTGCCGCTCCAAAAGTCAAACTGTAACCACAGGCAATTTGGATAGCAGATGGAACGTAGTAGCCAGGAAGTCACGGACAGATCGTGCGGTAACAAGGCCATGCAAGCAGTGATTCAGTAGCAGCGGCTACCCGGTAAAGAACGGGACAGAGAAGGAGAGGAGTGGGCCAAGGATCAGACTGGCAGGGAAGCTCTTTGGCTCTGCGGTGGAAGGCAACGGCTTATGTCCGGCATCCTGTCAGCCGACGGATTTGTTCGGACAGAAGTCAGGGATTTATAGCTGCTTCCTGGCAGCCTAACGCTCCTAGCCTAACGCTCCAGGCGTTCTACAGGATCCTCGATGACCTGAGTTGCGATCTTCGAGGGCAGACTAACGCCATAATCGGTGGCGATTTCAACGCATGGGCGTTTCAACAATAGGGCTCCACCTTGACAAACGCCAGAGTCCTAGCCGTGTTGGAGGCGTTTGCTTCGACCGACGTAGTGCTCCTGAACTAGGGAAATCGGCACACGTTTGTCAGAAAAGGAGCCGCGTCAACCACACGCCGGTATTCTAGTAAAGCGACGCGATAGCCGACCTTCGCTCGAAGACTGTTGACCCGTTCGCGGCCTACATGGCTGCGAGGAAAGCTCTCAAATCGACTATAAGAGAAGTGAAGATAGAGTGTTTCCTGCGGCAATGCGACGAGGCGGAAAAAGTCCCCTGTTGCGGCACCGCCCCGTCAGATCCAGAAGCCCCGGATGGTATCGCGCAGGCCCTGTTCCAGAGAGGAGCACCGGTGATCCTGCAGCACAGCGCAGGGCATCACCCCAACGACGCCTGCGAGATCTCGGAAGAGTAGGCAGTCCGGACTGGGAGATGGGCGCACCCCGAGCGCTGAAGCTGTTTATCGCTCTCCATCCGAAAGAGTACTCTAGATGAATGAGAGAGGGGACTTTTCCGGAGAGGTGGATGCATCAGAGGCTGCTGCTTCTAGCCAAGCCACCGGCGGAGCCATTCTCCTACAGGCCAATCTGCCTGACGGACATCACTGGCAAGGTGTTCGAAAAAATCCTGACTGCTAGGCTATCGAGGAGGCTGGCGGTCTTTCCTCGAGCCAGTACGGCTTTAGTAAGGGCAGGTTGACGCTAGCCGAAACGGCGATCGCTGGTACGAGGTGGAAAGGCTGCTCGAAAAGCTATTGTCTAGTGGCTTTGCTGGACACAGGAATGCCTTCAATACCGCCGATTCAAGTCGAACGCTGGAGTCCCTTGCTGCCCTGGGCATCACAGGGTAAGAACTTCAAACAGTGCAGAGCTACTTCAGCGAAAGGGAATTGGAGATGGGTTCCAAGGCATACGAGTCGGAGTCCCTCAGGGCTTCGTTTTGGGACCCCTGCTTTGGAACGCCATGTATGACGGGGTTCTGCGATTTCCGATGCCCATTGATACCACCATTGTCGGTTTCGCCGACGATGTGGCTGTGGTTGTGGTGATGAAGGAGCGCGCGGCAGCGAAGGAGAAGGCGGGCGAGGTGATCAAAGCAATCGAACAGCGATCTCAAGCGCGGGGGTAGAGCTGGCAGCACACAAGACGGAGGCGGTCTTAATCTCTAGCCGGAAAGCTGCAGAAACGTCTGAGGTCCGCATCGGCGATACCGTGATAGATTGACAGAGGGCTATTAAGTACCTTGGCGTTTGTTCCGTCGCAGTCCCCAAATATTTAAAATTGTTGTCTGTTTTTTGTTAAGTAATAACATATATAAAAAAACAGGAATGTGCCCAATTTATAGAGTTTTTTGTGATCTGTTTTCCATAGCAGATGTCAACAGAGGATCGGGTAATAAAGATGCAATTAATAAGGGGCATATGTTGAAAAACTATATCGAGGAAATGAACACGAGTGCGAATGCAACGGAGTTATACCGAACGAACATGTTCAATTTAACCCAGGAGTACGTTTCGAAAGGAATGCTTACCAGCGATTCCTCACTTACAAAAAAAATCGGGTCGGGAGTGTCTTAGCAACATGTGTGTGTGAACATCGAAGGATGCCTACCCACGATCCCTCACTTAAAAAAGGCGACATAGGAGTGCGATGAGTGGGAAGTCACAGGAGTCATCGAAGTATGCGTACGCGAGATCCCTCACTTTAAAAAGTTGTCGGCCGATTTCTTCAAATTTCCTTCAAATTCAAAAAGGGACGACGGGGGACAATTAAAAAGGGATTATCATACCCTATGGCCTTACTCAAATAAGTGGTCAAGTGGTCAAATTTTCAAGTGGCTATCTCTAGGCATACTCCTTTGAGTATTAAGAATCAGTTCTATTTTGAATTTCAACCGAGTCGGAGTGTGTATCCCAAAAACAAGTATGCATATTTTTAAAAGTGAAATAAAAAATGTACAAAAACTAAAAGGTTTAGTAAGTTTTATTGTGCAACCAATTATTTAACAAATTATTAAACGTAAGCCTAATACACATCCTTCCTCGCTATCATTTAAAAATATGACAGCAGACAATGATCAGGCAATCGCCGATCTTTTTGCTCAGTTTTTTCAAACTACCTATTCTTCGTCAGTCGATTCAAGCCAGACCTATTCTTACAAAATGTCCAAATCGATCCTAATCTCCAGTCCTAGTCTAAATGAAAGTTCTCTTCTTTTGGATTTTCAACGTGTTAAGCCAGCTTATGCACCAGGTCCCGATGGAATACCAGGCTGTTGCTTAGATACTGTGCCGAGGCCTTGTGCAATCCCCTTCTAAAATTGCTTACCTTATCCTTAGAAACCTCCAACTTTCTCCTTATTTGGAAAGAATCATTTGTTGTTCCTCTCCACAAAAAAGGTAACAAAACCTTTCAGTTAAGCATTTTACTCCGGTAATCACTCCCTTATTACTAGGAAACTCGATTTAATGGGTTTTCCTGTTGATCTTTTTAAATGGATCTCAAGTTATCTGATTGGCAGGACGCAGAAAGTCCTCTTTAAAAACAGAATATCTAATGTTATCCGGGTTACCTCTGGGATCCCGCAATGGAGCCATTTGGGTCCCTTATTGTTTACATTATTTATTAATGACCAGCCCAAAGTTTTGGCTAACTCTAGAGTGCTCATGTACGCAGATGACGTTAAGCTTTGTGTGCAGTATAAAGACAGCTCTTGCCAGTCGGATTTATTTGCTAGACGGCTGCTCTCTAGAAAGAATTACTCTGGTCGAAAAATTGGGCGTCCGTCTGGATCCTAAACTTGACCTATCATATTTCGTGCATGGTGAATAAAGCCAGGGGTGTGCTTGGATTTATTAAGCAGTGGTCGAAGGAATTTGATGACCCTTATGTTAAAAAAAACCCTGTATACTTTATTAGTTCTCCTATCCTATTTAATCCGTGGTGACGTGGACAATTCTGTTCTGTTAGGTCAGCTAAATTTCCACATACCGAGTAAAAATAGTATTTCATTTTTACCTTTAGTGTTGCGCCACTGTAGATCATCGTATGAAATGCATGAACCCTTTAGAGTTTTATGTGCCAACTATAATGATATTTACCAAGTAACCTCAAACGCTGACAACCTTCCCAAACTAAAAAGTTTAATCTTAACTAACTTAGTACATATGCAACCAAACATTCAGGCAGCACACAAGTAGTTTATTTTCTAGCAAACTTTACCTATACTTTCCCCCATCGCGCCTACTAACAACTAACCCTAACAAGCACGTGCTTGGTTTCGCAAGGCCCACGTGAGTGTACTGTCCTTAGTGCATCAACGTCCAAGCTTATTAACAATAGCCTTAACTGGAAACACATAAGTTATAACTGAAAACTTTTTTTTTTCAAATCACGTGCTTAATGAATTTGGCATCAATGTTCCTCCGGTTATAAGATGAACATTACAGCACGGAATTTGATGTATTAACCTGTCAACACTAGACAAATAAGCACACTTGAAGTACGGATAACTGATCAGAACGAAGATTTAGGTAATTTGCTTTGTTTAAGAAGTAGCGAAGGATTTTTTCATTCTAATTTGGAAAATTAAAGCAAGTTCACGGAGCCAACAAAATGATGAGTCTTAAAAACAACGACATCAATGCAACCCCCATTACAATCAAAAAACTTGTGATCAGGATAAATAATTTCGTGAAAATGTATAAAGATAAAATTTTCCCTGAACACGTGCACCTCTGGTTTCCAATGTACATGGACACCATTTCTCATCTTGTTGCTGGGTCCATAATGGTGTCGATGTAGTTGATACATGTCCTTGTCATTTTTTTACAGTGCGCTCACACAAATCTTTAAAATTATAAAAAATTTATGTTTAAATTAACATCGGTTTTGAACATTTTACTTAAACAATAAAATTGTATTAAATACTTAAAAAATAAAATATTATTTTTGATTGGGATTTTGGGATGGGATTTCTTTTACAAATTTTTTAAATTGAATTTGTAGACTTAAAGTGGATGGGGTACACCTCCGTTTTTTTTTTTTAAGTAAGAGATCGTTAGTAAGCAGCCATCGGTGACTCATGATCACACATAAGCAATCTCTTATCTTTTCTTTTTGTCTTGGTTTTGATTTTATGGATCGTGGGTGAGCGTCTTCGACACACTGTTTTGACCTTTCACATTTTCCAATTTTCGATGTGGTGCACCATTTCAGTTCCATTACTGTATAGTGGTCCAAACACCCTGTCCTTTTCCTCATCGTACCCAAACACATTTAGGCTTATGTGTGGGTTCCGTGTAAGGAAATGTGAGATGTTTTATATCTCCATTGGGAACATCAATAACGTAAAGTCCAGCGTGATGTTGTTGGTGATGATTATTGGAGAAAATATATATACTCCATATGCATTGCAGCGTTTTCCTTTGCCCTCGGGTTAATGGCGGATATTATCGCCCACTTGAAGCAAAAGTCGTCATTGCTCTTCACATTTATGTTTCTATGTTTGAGCTTCAGTGGCAGATCCAAATATGCTGAGCCTCTTAAAGAAACACATTGTTGCATATTTAACTCGACCCTCAAGTTAATGTCCATCCGTTATCCTTCTCCTGGAACTCTTCCATTCTTGTTTTTATCTTGTAAATTATTTCCAATCGTATCCAGACTCATCTTACTCTGGAACGATTTAATTTCCAATTGAGTATCATGCTCTTTTACCAGCATGACCATATTTTTATTTGGCCATATTTTGTGTGCACCATGAACTGCCGGTACATCTTTGAGATGGCCGCTGTAAGAGCGTATCTGTGGAGGCGAAATGAAAGAATTGTTAATAATAATGTCTGATGAATAGTTGGACCTTTCAAAACAATATTTTTGAGCGAACAATTGCTAGAAGTTGCTAGACAATTGCTAGAAGAAGTTGCGCTGTCTGGACGCAGCACTCCGTGATGAGGGATGAAGTAGTGAGGCTGGCAGAGGTCCACCTATGCTAGAATTTAAATGTGACTTAACGCCGAATATTCATTTGTGAATTGACAATACATATCCTTTAGCTTATATGGTAAGTGCACTTGAACGCGTCCTGAGTCAAGAAATGCCACATGGGATTAGAAATATTTTTAACAGGCTTCATCTTTGCCTGTAAAGGTGTGATGATTTCTGTGAAATTTCTTTATTTCCCAGAAACATCAAAAGTTGCTGTTGAGATCACAAGAATTTCTCCTTTGTATATAAACGCATGAGCCCTTGAAGTGAAGAAATTAGTTCTCAATTCTCAATTCTCGTCGATTGACTGTTTTTCGCGCCAGACGGACGCTTAGTTTCTAGAGGCAGTTTCTTCAGAAGTTACCATCTCTCTAGCTAGCACGAACCGCTCTCCTGCTCTTCGTCTAGTAGTTGTGGCTCCTAATCTCTTTCCTCTCCTCGCTCTTTTGCAAATCTCCATTTTGCTTTGTAACCATCTAATTTAGGTAACATAAGGGAGTTTTAATTTACAATTTTCAAAATAAAGACCTCCGTCTCACCTCGCGCTAAAACCGATATAGTTCACGTGTTTTATTTTACCCTGTGTGCAGATCATCAAGATTTTTCGTTTTACAAAAAAATTTACCCTACTTTCTGCCTACAGTAAAAAATTTATAATATATATATACTATTTTAAAATAGTATTTACTATTTATAAAATATTTTTGAGACAAATGTTCATTGAACAATATTTAAGTTAGAGGTAAATTATTAATAGATATCCTTACATGTATAAATATTTTCTACATACGCACCAGTTTTGGGATAAGAAAGACCCATTGCGAAGTATTCAGTTAGTAAAAATAACAATTTCCAGGTCCAAGCCATTTTTACCATCATCATACTTTGTTTATAATATTTCAATAACGTTAAATTTTCTTAATAATTTGAATCTGAAAAAAAATATTTTACGAATATTAATAAATTTCTTGTACAGGCTTTTAAAGTAATTTAATCTTCAAGTTTTGATTAAAGTGCGACAACATGAAAACAACATTTTAATAGATATGTGAAGTTTAAATTGGGAAAACCGGGAGATTTCAAAAATCAAGAAAAGAGTCTATGATAGACACTATATAACACTCGAAAACTGTCATTAAAGCTTGTTTAAGCTTTTTTTTTAGATATATAAACTGTTAGTGGCCATACATTGACGAAAATTTGTAACTATGTTTTTGTGTGTGATCCTTTTGCCATATCTCGGAATAGATGGAGGAAACATTTTGAAAACAGGCATAAAACTATAAGTTTGTGTAATCTGTAATCAGATATTCCCTGAAATGTTGCAATTGCACGATATGCCAAAGCCGTGCGTTCGACTCCGACACAAAACTTTTTAATTGTGGTATTGTTATTTTAGATCCTTTTTTTCATTTCTAATATTGGAAATTATTTAAAAACTTCACAAATTTATTTCATCTATGATCAGTGCTCTGCTGTAACAAATTTTTTTGGCTTACGCCAACATGAATATTACGCATTAAGTAAACCATTAATTTTAAAAAAGTATTTAGATAACAATACACATATAGCCCAAAAAGATTATGTGCTCGCACCATTGAACATTGAGCTATACCAATAATTGTGGATTCACTTTTGGTATAAAAATCAGGAAGACACACACTTGGCATTTATATAGGTTAGGTTATAAACGTAGTTCTGTTGCTCCTATTATTTTCCTTCCATTCATGTATTTCCAGACTAAGTGGATTAAGTATAGCATTTAACGCTTTGTTCGGGGTACTTCGAGGAGCGCCGCTTATGCGGCGTTGTACTCGTACTTTGCTTGCTGTTTTTTGGTTGTACATATGTTTCCTTTCCTTTATTTCCACTTTTTGCCGAAAAAGTTGAAAAATCATGGGTCTTCACACTGCCAGAAGCACGTGAACCATCGTCGCGACCAGCGTTGCGCCGACAAGGACTACAAGAAGGCTCATCAGGGAACCAGATTAAATAAGTCTAATCCCTTCGGAGGTGTTTCCCACACCAATTGAATCGTGCTCGAGAAGGTCGGCGCTGAAGCCAAACAGCCCAACTCTGCAATCCGCAGCTGATCAATAACGGAAAGAAGACTAACGCCTTCGAGCCCCCTTGAACTGTAAGATAGGTTTTAGGTTTTCGCTGAAAAGGTCCAGTTAACTATAAGTAACATACCACACTTGACACCTATGTCAGGCTGTCAAGTACTTTAAGAAAATTTTTTTTAGGGATTTGATGGGTAACTTGTACTTATTTGTGAAAAGTACGAGATCCGTCTTTGCTGGGTTGACTCCCAGTCCGTATATCTCTAGCCAGTTGCTTAACCTTAGCGGTCATAAAATCGTAAAGTGTTCCTGGGAATTCTCCTGTGAAGATGAAAGCAACATTATTCGCATGTGCAACGATCTTACATCCATACCCTCCAGATTGCATAACAGATCGTTTACTGCACCCCTCTTTGCGGAGTGCCCCTGACTATTTTCCTTTTGCGTTGAGCTACCGAGTGTCGCTGTCACCATTCTGCATGTGAGCAGCTCCACTTTTTAGTGCTTGACTCTGAGGGATATAAGAGACTAGGGTGATAGCAGGGATAGCAGTGGGGGGTACACTTAGCACCTTTAATGTCAAGAAACGCTATTAGGACGTTTTTTACTTCAAGATTATACGTGACTTACTACGGATATAGGTGTTTTACGCATCTGATATATGAATCTCAGGGCTTTTAAGATTAATGGATGTTGGGCTTATAAGCTTATAGGCCTTGCAGTATCAGAAGTTTCCTCGGTGTTTGAAGAGAATGATTTCCAGGTTTCCAGTCTTGCTATTTTGATTGCCTTTCTATAAGATGCTACCTCCTGTTTGTATCTATGCCAGTCTTCATTTCCGGTCTTAGCTCTGTTGATAAGAGACCGACACTTGGCCCTGAGGGCTGATGGGTTTGAGTTCCACCAAGGAGCTTTTTCCTCCCATGTGGTTTGCTCTTTCGACATGCCGCCTTGAAGGCTATGTTGTATGCTTTGTTCGTTGATGAACTCAACTGGCTTGAGGTGGACTAATGATATTATGGTTTCCATGAACATATGGTGGGAAAAAGACTCTAAAGGCGGACCTAAAAGTATTGTAGTATGTAGCGGGTTGCCACTGTACCAATGCCAACATTGTGCTCATAAGCACAAAGCCCATGTAATGTGTTCAAAGTAAAAAAGTTTGGGGGTAGCCGCATCTCTGAGCTCTCCGTTGCAGACTGAGCTATTTGGTAACCTGGGCCCTCAGCCAGTCTAACGCTCGACACGGTTCGAGTGACACCTTAGTCCGACCAAGGGTGAGACGTTGTCGGTGAAGCTGGATGTGTGGGAGAGGACAAGGGGTCTTCTTTGTAGTGCCGTCCAGGCCTACGATTCGATCCAATCGAATATGCAGTGACCCTTTATACTCTGGATCGGTTAAGCTTTCTAGTTAGCCAAGAATTTGCCATATTTGGACTTACATCATCTAGGATAGGGGAGGTCGTTCAGTACGATCCATAACTGCACCGTCTCCATTCGAAGGATGATCAAATCAGGGGTGCCGCTCTATGGTCTCTAAATGCCGACGTCATCAACGACGTCAGTGATCTAATGTCTCCCACCTTTGTGGACGACCTAGCGTTGATTCCAAAGAGTTGACTGCACAATGCACGCTTTGCCTTGCACATTTGAGTCGGAGCACCATGTGAACATCATGGGACATCATGGACATGGACTTCAGTTGGTGATACGTGACTTCACATCGGGTAGTCACAAATTTGGAAAAGATGTGCAAATCGTAATTTAAACCAACCACCGGAAATCATTATTATTTAAGAATAGAAAAAGGTCAAATTCCCCTATAAATAGGAAGTTCCGGCAATGGAGGAATGTGGGAACATGTAATATATATGAAACTATTTTTAACAGATAGCTTAACATAAAGGAATTTAACATCGCCGCATTCTTCAAAGACTAAAAATACTGACTTGAGTTGGGAGTCTACCCCTACGAGTATCCAGCCTATATACAATGTACACAGCTGAAAAAACTAAGCTAAGGTTTAATTAGGTCTCTGTCTCTATGAACACAATAACCTGGGATACAAACGAAAATCTGTCAGAATACAATTTACGGAGCTTACTACGTAAGCCTTTTACATTCTGATAGGAAATAATGCTAGAGTTTGTTAGTTTTTTGAGACGTTGTGGACACAATGGTTTTGTTTGGCCTAGAAAGACTTAGCAACAACATACATTGGCCAAAAGGTATCAGAGCATATTGGGTTTAAGATCCCGTTAGGGATCAGCAAGAATATTTTGTCTTTTGCTACTTTTCATGCTTGGTACCTTTACAATATGGGCGTATTCACTATTGGGTTAACAATAACAAGAATAATATTATGTGTTATATTATATTTTTTAATAAATGGTGCCTCTATACTCTACCGATGTTTGAGTTTTTGTTCTGCTTTTGTCTTGTCTTTTGTCTTATCCCAGATTCGTATTTCTGAATGAATATAAAAAGTACTCTGAAATATTAAAAAATATAATATAATACATAATATTATTAATTACATTAATATTATAATATCACACCCTGCCAGAAGCGGGTAGGACCGACGTCTGCACACCCTGCCTAGCTGCCGTATCGCCCGCAACCGCCTTGGAGACCGTACAAGGACTTCTTGCTCCCGTATCCCCACGGAATTCGCCGGTTCGTCGTCCGCGATCGGCTTGGCACAGTACCGCGATACCGATTCACCTCTCGTCAGACTTCGTGGCAAGGCTCCTCTGCTCGCAACCTCGCACTCGACGGCAATCTCAGCCTCAAGTCTCAGTTGGGATAGCTTGCCACTTCAAGCCCCAAACGTCTCGACTTAGCAATCTCGATTCCTTCGCGCACATGACTCCGGTTCACGCACTCGCTTTAATTCTCGCACTCGTACTCCGCTTGCCACTTTGCCCTTGGCCGCTCGGTCCAAAGTCCGGCCGTTCTTGGCGTCTCCCTTTTAAATTTAAGTTGTGGGGAGTTTTAGTTTTCCCTCACTCCTCATAATATTTTATTATATCCATAATTTTAGTTGTATTTTTTTTGAGAGATTTTACTTATACTTTAATTTTGTTTTCATGTGCTGCTGAGGATTTTGGCTTTTCATATTTGTTCTTTTTGCCCTTATCAGCCAAAGTCACCACGATCTCTAAGGGACCGTCGACGTCAAGGAACTTGGTCGTTAGTACGGCATAGCCGATACCTCGTATATATGAGAAGCCACTGTAAGCAGATATTAAGCGCCTTTATATATTTATCTAAATTTATCTATATTTATCTAAATAGCTTTGAATATGTATGTATAATCCTAGAATTACGTCAACATTATATTTGGAGTCTAAAACTAATTGAATTATAACGAAATTGAAATCATGAATACCTTGTATTATTTCTTTAGGCACCTTAAGTTATCGGCACCTCGGATGTGTTCAAAGCAATAGAACGCTGAGATAAATTCCAC
This sequence comes from Drosophila kanapiae, assembly GCA_008042475.1. Lineage (NCBI taxonomy): Eukaryota > Metazoa > Arthropoda > Insecta > Diptera > Drosophilidae > Drosophila > Drosophila kanapiae. The sequence continues at coordinate 31,978 of VNJM01000636.1, read as the reverse complement.
CACATTTCTCATACTAAATTTGTTTATGTCGTTAAAAATACAACGTTTTCGGGTTTCCAAATGTCCTCCCTATACTCTGTCTACAAATAATTCGAGTAATGAGTTATTTTAATGTTCTGTTGAATCGTTCAACAATTGATGTCTCCAGTGTACTAAATTTATAATAGTGATTGCTTTTATATCGACGCATCAAATCCTGAAAGGGAGTGCTTAAAAACTCCTTTCCGTCATCTGTTTGCAGATTCTAGGTACTTCACGTCCAGGCTTGAGAACTTTTTCTATTGTCTCAGCAACATCCATCGCAATTTTAAATTTGATTGTCCCACCTCAGAAAAATTTGGAAAATGTAACGATTACTGGTAGCAGGGCATTGAGTAGGCATATTTTTCCATTTCCACCAGGTCAGCAGGTCAATTTATTCCCTTTGTAATAACTCTGCGATGTAGAAAAATTAAAAGGGGAGTACAAATTTAAGTATTAACAATATTTTGATATAATGTTTTTATTAATACTCTTAATTTATAATGAATTCTTATAATTTTATCAATTTTTAATATTGTTAATGATGGCTGACATAACAACTACCTCAAGTCTGTCGAATCTGTTTTCAATATCTAAACTTTTAACGACTGTTACATTGACAACTATTTCACTCATCATTGAATTTTACATCTCCTTTACGTTCTAGTCAATATATTCTTTGGTATCAAAGTCTCTCTTGTTTAATGGCCCATTTTGTATACGTTTTTGTTGTATATTTAAGTTTTATCTGCATCAATAATTAGTTAAGTTTAATTAATGTTATGTTATTGGTTAACAAATAGTTTGCTGTTAACATTAAAACTTAATATTAATCTTAATAATAATCTTCCCCCAACCCGGTAGGAGAACTTTTTAACGATATGCTTCGTGTCATATCAGGTGGATCAAGGTAAAGATAACATATGAGAGGATAAATGCATTATACATTAACATAGATACATTTACTGACAAGGATTTTTCACAAGATAATATTCGTTATAAAGCGAGCACATAATACGAAATGGGTCATGGGATCCAAAATTTGATCTGCATACTTTCAGAAAGAGAGGTCTGAACTGACGAGTACTTCTAAAAGGAACTGCAAACTTTATCTTACCTAGCAGTGAATTAGAGTACACTAGGCCATTAATTATTTTATAAATCAATAAAATAAAGCAAATAAAATAAATGGCTTCTGCACCGATTCAATATATGAACTCTAAACTAACTTTTGCCTTTTCCACTACACCTATGTGATCGGAAAAAATTACAATTCAATTACAATTTTCGTCAAGCAGAAAATAGCTCACTGCGGCCACTGGCAATTATTGATCAAATTGGAATTCGTCGATGCTGATGTCCACCGACCTAAACAGATTCGGGACGATGCAGGCAGGCCTGTGCACACATGTGTTACTTCGGTAGCCACTGGTATTGTACTTAAGGCACGCAAAAAAGAACACTATTTCAGCATTAGGAATTCATTTGAATCCATACATTATGATTAAAACAAAACCATGGTCAAATTCAATAGCTCAATTATGTTTGGCCCACGAAAATAATTTGAGACGTATAACTTAGATCGGTAAAAGGACATAACACTGCATTTTAAATAATTAAAATTAAGCCCGTTAAGGACGCACTATGATATCATACGGTTTAAGAGTGTTTGCTTTTAATGAGCATACAAATTTTACCATCGTCAGAGTACATTAAAGTTGATGAATCAACTATTGCAGAGTGTCAATCATTGATAAATAAACCAAAGAAAAATGGTCCAAAAATGACTACCCTCTGAAACTCCCGAAGTGACGAGGATATTTTTAGAGAGAGAGCTATTAAATAAGACTTTTTACTAGAATATTAGAAAAACCAAGAAGATTTATTTTTTTACTAGTATACTATGGTTAACTGAATCATACGCCTCGCTGAATTCTGCGAAAAATACGTCAAATTGCATTTTTAGCTTAAATCCACTCCTAATGAAAGATGGGAATTCTAAGAAGTTGGAAGGAGACCACAGTGAGATGGTGACAACAACGAGTAACATTAATATTGTAGCTGCGAGATGATAATAGTTATAGATGTTTTTTTTTATCAAGCGGTAAGATAAAGGATTATTTCCAGACTTCAGGCAAATAGCTATGATATAAGAAAAATTGAATATTTAAGCAAGATATTTTGACAGTTCAGTGGAACAATGTTCAAGAATGCAAAAAGAAATTTTATCTCGGCAAGCAGTGAATGATAATTCACCAGTTTAAGATTGTCCGATACAATATTTTTATGTGTAATTGGATTAAAAAAATACTATGGAATGTAAACAGAGAGTAGGAGTAAGAAGTGGAAATATTTAGTGGACTTAACAAATAAATAGAATTGCTTATGATCTTTCACTTCCATTTTACAGCGAGACAGGTAGTTTTGATAACACTCAGAATTATGTTGAGGAAAGGTTGACCTGGCAAGTTTGAACGGTCGACGAATTTATTTGAAACGTCTATTTACTATGTTCTTCAAATATGTGAGCTGTCGAGTAAACCATTAAGGCTTATATGAAGTCACCGTAGGAGATCCGGATTAAAACAGGACTAGCGCTGAGTTATGCAGACTGTAGAGGCTACTGATTACAATGGGTGGTTCGAAAGCCAAATCGAGGGTAGACCAATCAGATTCTTGGAGGTGCTAATTTAGGCCAGCAGAGAAATAAATTTAGAAAACTTTTTCGAGGTTGGATGATAATGGTCCTTGGGTCATAATGGTCATAATGGTCATTGATTTCAAATTCATGAAGCACGTGGTTTTGCCTATTCCCCACAAATGAGCACCTTATAATGTTACATTAGGTCTAACAGAATTTATTTTATAAAATATTGGCAGGATTATCTGAGATTTAAATTTCATGCAAGGTTTCGGATATTATCCTGCTTTTCCATGCGACATCATCGAATATCATAATGGAATTGTTTTAAGCTTCCTAAGGTGACAAAACAGTGTTACTTACTGAAAATGTGTAATATCCCATTTCTTGTATCGGGTTAACAAGTTTATCGAAATACTCGTATTACAGTTTTTATCAACTCTTTAAAAATAAATGAATATATATTTTCAAATTACATAGATATTTTCAAATTATGGAATTCAACAGTTACGAACTGGCTACGCCATATTATCTGGTACATAAAGCATAACTCTACAATAGAAGATTTTAAGTAAAAATCAACAACGATGAATTGCTCATACAGGTAGAGTACCACTTTCACATTAAGACCTGACATCTCTCCGCCTGTCTCCTTAAACAATGCAGCCAGACAAATTTTAAGTGCGCCGTTCTAGGTACGCAATATAAAACTAAAGCGGGACCTAAAGTTTCCAACAGTCGTAGAGGAAATGCAAAGTCCAGTGTATTTATCAATTAAAACAATATTTTTTGATAAACGGTTGTTGAGAACATGTAATTATATAAATACCTTATGGGGACGAATATGCATCCTTCACTACGTTTCGAATATCAAGTTTAAGTTATAATACATTCTTAAAGGGTATAAAAAGCATATGTTAAGTTTCTATATGATATCTGCAATAACAGTGAAGATACCCTTTTTTAGCGGATCGATACTATGACAGCTAAACAGCTTAATTAGGGTTAGCTGTCAAAATCTCAAGAGGCAATGCAAATGCAATGAATTAGGGTTAGATGTCAACCTGTCAATAAGGGTTCAGGTAATTCAAATTACCTGTTCTTCCTCACTCGTTTCAAACCAGACATACTCTAACAAAATGCCTAAGTTTTAATCTTCAGTCCTAGTTAAAACAAAACTTCTTCTTTTGGATCTTCAACGTGTTAATGCCAATAATTATAGAGGAATCTATAAGTTGTCAGCAATCCCAAAACTTTTCGAAAAATCAATCACTGCTTACAGCATCTTTAAAGATCAATGTTTTCTCTATGTCTCCAAAAACAACCAATCTTTTGGAGTTCACTTCATTTATAATAGAGATCTTCTAACAAAACTTGAAGACAGATGTAATTTATACTGGTTTCAGTATACCATTTGACTCCGTTAATCACTCCCTTCTTGATCTTCTCAAGTTATCTGATTGTTAGGACACAGTAAGACATTTAAGAACAATTTCTTTAATGTTCTTCGGGTACCTATGGGGTCCCGCAAGGGAGACATTTCGGTCCCGTTTCGATCCCTTTTAGGTGGTCCTTCTAGAGTTCTCATAAACGCAGATGACACACGCAGATTTGTGTGCAATTTAAAGACAGCTCTTGCCAGTCAGACTTACAAACAGAAATCCATAACTTTTAAACATGGTGCCGCGTTAATATATTGAACTTAAATGGCTCTAAGTGCAAGCTAATGATATTCTCTTGGATTTCTTAAGCGGTGGTTCGATGTTCCTTAAGTTACAAAAACTTTATATACTTCATTAGTTTGTCCTATCTTAGAGTATGGATCCTGCTTTTGGAATCCACAATATGATGTCCACAGAAAAGACATCGAATCCGTTCAAAAGAGTTTTTTAGTTTTCGCTCTACGCAGCTTTAACTGAGATTCAGACCGAAGGTTACCCTCTTATACAAGTAGACTTCTTCTAATTAACCTACCATCCTTAGCCAATTGTAAAACTATGCTAGATATAACATTCATTATAACTTAATCCGTGGAGACGTGGAGAGTTCTTACCTGATAGGTCAGCTTAATTTACACGTACCGAGTAAAAATAATAGATCCTATTCACCTTTGGTGTTGCGCCACTGTAGAACATCGTATAAAATGCATGGGCCCTTTAGAGTTTTATGTGCATGCTATAACAATATGTTCTCAATAATCTTAAACGTAGATAGCCTTTTTAGAAAACTTTAACATTAACCAAGTTAGTACGCATTCTATACCTATACTTTCTTCTATGGCTCCTACTTACACCTAACAATGAAATACTTGGTGTCACAAGGGCCACTTGAGTATACTGACCGTAGTGCATCAACGTCCAACTAAACGATAGCAATTATTAGGTCGTCAAATTTTTATAAAACTAAAATAATTTGAAATGTCCATTTCTCAAAAAAGATAATAATATGTTGAGGAACGGCGAAGATACATTTTGTTCGATTAATTTCCCTATCCTTCCTATGACAGATATATAATATATTCGTCTGATGTATATAAAGTTTCGGGGGTAAGATACGCTTTCTTCACTTCGTTACAGACTTCTGACTAAAATTATTAAAACCTGCAAGGGAATAAAAAAAAATACAGTCTTACGCTTCGATTGAGCTTCAATATGCTTTAGATTCTTTTCATACTGGGGTGACCATAATGAAGAATAATATTTGAGCAGAGGTTGAACTAGCGAGACTTAAAGAAGTTTGGTGGTAGGCATCATCGAACTCTTTAGATCATTTTTTTTGATCGCTAAAATACTTTTTGCCTCTCCCACTACACCTATGTGATAAAAAAAATTGAACTTATGATTATAGAGAACACCAAGGTCAAATAAAATGGAAATTGAGCTCTTTATCAATACACTTCCTCGTCCAACCTTATCTAATAGCAAATCCTGCAACTCGCATAGAGTTGCATAGAGCATAGTTTGTAGTTAGTAGTTTTTTAATTATTGGTTAACAAATAGTTTGCTGTTAACAATAAAACATAATAATATTCTTCTAATTTTTTCCCAACACAGTAATAGATCTTTTATCGATATGCTCCGTCTCATATTGGGTGGATCGCGGTAAAGATTTACATATGAGAGGATAAGAGGAACTTAACATAAGATACATTTACTGACAAGGATTTTGCACAAGATAGCTAAAAATAATATTCGTTATAGTGCGAGCATTTAATACGAAACGGGTCATGGGACTCAAAATTTGATCTACATCTCTCCAGGAAGAGATATCGGAACTACCAAGTACTTCTAAGAGGAACTGTAATCTTTATATTACCTAGCAGTGAAGAAGAGTCGACTAGGCCATTCATTATTTTTTAATTATTAATTATTTCGTCGGTCTTGCAGTGTCGGCATGTGCAAGACCGCAACATGGGAAACGAAGAAGAAACATCGATGTTTACTTTTAAAAACATCGAAAACATCAATGGTCCCAAACATCGATTGTTTTCCAGCTCTAACACCTATGTGATCGGAAAAATGTAATTTATTATTAAAAAGAACGCTAAGGTGAAATACATTATAAATACACTCAAAAATGTTTGGACCGGTAAAACGACATAACAATGTATACGGCTTAAATTTAATGAATCAACTATTACAAAGAGTAAATCATTAATAAATAAACTACCTTCTGGAACTCCCGAGGTAAAGAGTACATTTTTAGAAAGAAAGCTACTAAAAAATACTTTTTGGGTACGGTAACATAAGTACATTTGAATCCAGGTTATTTAAATCTTAAGAATACCAAGTAGAGTTATCTTACTTAGCAGTTAGCATATCAAGGTTAATTGAATCAAACGCCTTTCTAAAATCTGTGAAAACTACGTCAACTTGAGATTTTAGCTTAAAACCATTTCTAATGAAAGATGTAAATACTAGGAGGTTGGTAGTAGTGGACCGGCGTTTCATGAAACCATGCTGAAATGATTACTACTGATGTTGTAGCTCCGAGGTGATGATAATCTCAAGCAATTTTGGAATAGCGCATATTTTGGCAATCTTCCGATAGTTCTTGATGTCAGACCGACCATCTTTTTTAGGCGGTAAGGCAAATAGCTTTGATTTAAAGACAAATTGAATACTTCTGCAAGGGGTTTTGACAATGTTGTGGCACAACGATTAATAATGCAGCATGGAATTTGATCTGGGCCCGCAGAGAAGGATGATTTCACCACCTTAAGATTGTCCGATACAATATATTCATCTATAATTGAAATAAAATTACTATTGGAAAAGAACAGGGAGGGGTAAGATGTGGAATTAAGAGCTGAGTTAAGCAAGGCATTCGAGTTCTGTTACTGTGTTTTGTTCTGTCCTCACAACTGGAAGATAGGACTAACAGGTCATCGGCACAAAGGACAGGACTCATTGTTTTCTACCCATGCTAATATACAGCGTTTGTGAAATTGATTTCTGCAAGGTGTTATTAGTATTTCGGCCTCTGCGTCGACTTCATTACAAATTGTACAGAAAAAGGTTTCATTGGCAGGTGCCAAGGCTGCGAGGTTTTCAACACTTCGCCTTACAAACATTTTGTGATAATGGCATTAAGCTATTTATTTTTAGTCTCTTTTCTTAGTCTTTCTTTAGTGTATGTATATTTACTAATATATTTTCTTTTTGTTGTTTATAGAAACAGAAAGTAATTTCTTTTCCAGATACGAGTTGTTTTTAATTAATTTGATGAACTATAAATTTTGCTTAATTAGGACTTATCCTTAAGTATCATAAAATGCTTGCTGGCGGTATGCAATCTGCTTGTTGGCAAACTCATCATTCCAGCCTAAAATAATATGTAGATGCAATTTCTTACAGTATATTTTCTGGTTGGCATTTAAATTAATGTTGACAATTCAAAGAATAATAATTAATAATTAATTCATAATTAATTAATAATAATTAATATAATAACAGTTTGGATGGTTTTGTTTAACGGGGGGGATGAGATTTAGAAAAATATTTTGGAAGGCTAGGGCATTGAAACAAATTAATTTTAGTCATTTGTATTTGTTCCATTCGGGTAGTTTAAAATCTAATCGGGCTGTACGTTTTGGCGCCAAATTCTGTAAGGGACAGTAGAACACTGAGATAAATTTCACTTAATTTCTCATATTAAATTTGATAAATTTATAGAGATGACCAAAGCAGAATAGATATTACATGTAATGAGACCTTAGATATAATGAAGTCCCTCCCGGACTTCGAGGGTAAAAATGAGACGTACGTCTCATGGAGGAAAGCAGCACACACCGCATATAAAGTGTACGAAAAATGCGATGGTAGTTCCAAACACTTCCAAGCTTCAGGAATACTCAGAAATAAAATAAAATGTTTAACCGATTTGGTTCATTCGTCGTTCGACACACCTCTGAACTTTTTCTTTTTTCGGCAAGACCATCCGATCTTCTTTCCGCTCTAGCGTTAGCACAGGAAGTAGACACTAATCATGAGCGATATATCTCTTTGCAAGTAATTTTACCCGTAGTTCGGAGGAAAAACTCCAACAGTCCGAACAAAGACAACTGGCCAGAGAAAGAAATACAGTTAGAGAATATAGATTTCACCCGGAGGGTAAAAATTCCCATTTTAGTGGGCGAATTGGCAAGCGCACTCGGCGTGCAAGAAAAAAATGTTGAACTAAAATTACAAGACGTTAAGAAGCGCACAGGGGGTGTAAATATCGGTACACCAGAAGTAGAAACATATAGAGATTCCCAAATAAGAAGAGGTATTACATGTAATGAGACCTTAGATATAATGAAGCGGCACACACCGCATATAAAGTGTACGAAAAATGCGATGGTAGTTCCAAACATTACCAAGCTTTTAGAATACTCAGAGATAAAATAAAATGTTTAGCCGATTTGGTTCATTCGTCGTTCGGCACACAATCTGACACCGTCAAGACCAAGGAAATAGATGCTTATCACAAGCGATATATGTTTGCAAGTAATTTTACCCGTAGCCCAGAGGAAAAACTCCAAAGGTCCGAACAAAGGCAACTGGACAGAGAAAGAAATACAGTTACAGAATACAGAGGGTAAAAATCCCCATTTTAATAAGAGGCTAATACAGCCATTGATACAGGATCCAGTCCAGTCAATGGACGTCGATAAATCATCTCGCTTTAGACACCCAACTCATAACCAACAAATTGGTCCGTTTCAAAGTCAGTGGCAGATATATGCACCAAATTTCCATCCGAACGCTTACAATAACCAGGGACTGACAATAAAAGACTCAGTAATAGTAGCCCAAGGTACCGAAACATCAAAGTATAAACCATTGAGCGTTAGACAACTATTGATCCAACGAAAACAATGACGAATACCCTTGAATTCGCTACAGTAGCTGAGGCAAACCTTGTAGAATACGACTGAATACATTTTTAGGCATAACTCCCTTCTCCCATTAATAGAAAGGGATATCGCAGGGAGGAAAATCAAACTTCTGATAGACACAGTAGCTTCCAATAATTATATCATTCCTATGAAAGAATAAAAAATTGTTATTAACGTAAACGTTTGGTGGAATACTTGGAATCTGCTTGTTGGCAAACTCATCATTCCATACCTAAAAGACAAAAACGGAATAACTAAAAGCAGTTTGGAAGAAATTAAATTCTTTAAATGTGGAAATGTTAATTTTACGAAGGTTGAGGAAATTACGGAAAAATTCCAGGAAATGTTAGGAAACCGCACAGGCATATTTGCAGAGTCGAACGAGGCGCTACCTTACAATACTAATATCATTGGTACTATCCAGACAGAGATCGCAAGCCCAATATATTCGAAATTGTACCCATACCCGATGTTTGTCTCCAACTTTGTAAGTACGGAAACACAAGCTATGTTACATCACCAAATAATAACCCTGTTTCGGTTGTAAATTAAAAAGTGACCGATGAGCAGGGAAACACAAAAAAAGCCTAGTAATAGACGTCAGAAAACTTTACTTAAAGACGATAGACGACAAATACCTTATCCCGAATGTAGTTTTTATAATGGCAAATTTAGGCAAAACACTTTACCACATTGGATTTGATGTTTGGGTTTCACCAGATACTACTCGCCGGAAACGACAGAGAAAAAACGACCTTCTCAGTAGGAAATGGCAAATATGAATTTTGTAGACTGCCCTTTCAATTAAAGAATGAGAAATCTAATTTCTTTAAAGAAAGCGTAGAGTATTTAGGTTTCGTAGTTTCACGAGGAGGCATAAGAACCTAACCTAACAAAGTAGATGCAATTCGTATCTACGAGCAACCAACCCCACTATTTAATGTCAGATCATTCCTTGGATTAGCAAGTTACTATAAGTGTTTTATTAATGATTTTGCATCTATTGCAAAACCTATAAGTGACATCCTAAAAGGAGAGAATGGCAAAGTAAGCGCAGGACAATAAAAAAGATTTCCGTTAGTTTTGCCGAACATCAGCGCGGGGCATTTCAGAAGCTTAATTAATAATTGAGAAGCCTTATCACATGACGGAAAACCCATAACCATGATATCATGAACACTGAAGGACAGGGAACTAAATTTTGCATTAAACGAAAGAGAGTTTTTCACAATTGTCCCACGGAAAGATTACACAGTACACTGACAGAAAATGCACGGTGTTTACAAATTGAAAGAAGTATTAAAGACACTGATAAATTTATACTTCTCGCGGCTATATAACCACTCACTCAGTAACAAATAAACAACCCATTTACATAATACACTCATCGACCATTGATCTTAACACAGAAATAAGGGATAAAGTCCTAAACTCGCAGAATATTCAACTACAAAAAAGGTTGAGACTAGGTTTTCGTAAAATCAACTAAGAGGTTGGGAAACAAACTTTTAGGGACTGGTTTAACGTCCTATAATATCTGGAGTGGCCGCGATCGCTTTCTTGGTCATCTGCTTCACTATTTTCAAGCTCTACCAGAGACGCCAGCGAATCCGTCGCCGTCGTTAGAAAAACGTGGAAGAACTCGGAATTGAGTTAATAAGGTAAAAAACTTTAACTGTTTTGGTTTATATAAAAATATATTTAAAAACCATTTTGTTGTATTATGTAATGGGAAAACAAGTTTTATGATTACGTGATCATAGGGGAGGGGGTTCCTAAAATGATTACTCTTGATTATAAAGAAAGTGTCTCCTTTTTTTTCTTCTTTTTTCTTCTCTTTTTTTCGTCTTCTTTTTTTATAGGCGTTGCGATACCAAGCACGTTCTTGTTAGGGTTAGGTGTTAGTAGGCGCGATAGGAGAAAGTATAGGTAAAGATTTCGAAATTAACTACTAACGTGCTGCCTGAATAATTGGTTACATAAGTACTAAGTAAGTTAGGATTCACGTTTTTAGTTTGGGAAGGCTGTCTACGTTTGAGGTTATTGGGTAGATATCATTTTAATTAGCACACAAAACTCTAAAGGGTTCATGCTCTTCATACGATGATCTACATTGGCGCAACACTAAAGGTAAAGAGGATCTAATATTTCTACTTGGTACTTGGACATTTTGCTGACCTATCAGGTCAGAACTCTCCACGTCACCACGGTAATAGCTAGGTAATGCCTAGCATGGTTCTACGGTTGGCTGAGGATGGTAGGTTAATTAGCAAAAGTCTTCTTGTATAAGAGGGTAACCTTCGGCCTGAGTACCAGTTAAAGCTGCGTAGAGTAAAAAGTAAAAAGTTCTTTTGAACTGATTCGATGCGTTTTCTGTGGATATCATATTGTGGATTCCAAAAGCACGAGCAATACTCCAAGATAGGTTTTTGTAACATAAGGGTCATCGAATTCCTTCGACCACCGCTTAATAAATCCAAGTACACCCCTGGCTTTATTCACCATACACGAAATATGATCTATGAAGTAAAGTTTAGGATCGATGCGGACTCCCAAATCGTCGACCAGAGTGATTCTTTCTAAAGAGCAGCCGGTTAGCATATAAGTCGCAAGCATGAGAGTGACACGTGATGTCATTAGCTTGCACTTAGAGCCATTTAAGATTTTGAGATTTTAGCTTAAAGCCATTCCTAATGAAAGATGTGAGTTCTAGGAGATTGGTAGTTGTAGACCTGCGTTTCATGAATCCATGCTGAGATGGCGACATAAAAGATAAACATTGATGTTGAAGCTGCGAGCTAATGATTAACTCGAGCAAATTTGGGAATATCGCAGAGCTTGGCAATCCCCCTATAGTTTCTTATGTCAGACCGAGAACATTTTGTTCTAGGTACATAATCGGCTGCACTCGAGATAATATTTCGAAAACTATTTCGAGAGTAGGATGATAATGGTCCTCGGATGTTGAAAGTGGTTCGATCCTAGTTATACATGCAATAGAGATACTAGAAGCGAAGACAAGATCAAGCAGCTTGCCATTAGAATTTACAACTGAATTGACTTGATTTAAGGAAAGATCAACTATGCCCTTGACGAAATCATGATCACTAGTGGGAATTAAAGTGTTTGAATTAACTAAAGGCATCCACCCCAAAAACGGAATGTTAAAATCGCCCAAGACAACAAGATAATCATTATCTCGAAGACTAGAGTGAATAAACTGAATAAGGAATAAGTGTTGCAAATAAACACTTGTATCTGATCGCGGTGGTGTATACGAACAAGAAATTTATATATAATCGTTATGTAGAGAAATACGAACGGAAACAAATTCAATATTATCGTCGACATTAAATGTAATAAGATCTGAAGGCAGGGATGACTTTACAGCAATTAGGCGGTCGCGACGATAAATATTATAATTGGATGACACAATTTCAAAATCAGACACTGATGAATTTAACCAGGTTTCAGTAAAAGCAAGAACGTCTGAATCAAAAGAAAAACTATTTGTATACAATTTATTAAGTTTCCCTAATAAGCTGCGAACGTTTTGATAGTGTATGGTGAAAGGTGGAGTTAGTTTTTTGATCGAATGGCGGCAGAGTTTTCAGTGATTCTATTACCATTTTTTGGTTTATTAACAAATTCGTGCACAATTGCATGGTCAGGTTAGACGGAAGGATCAAGAGCTTTATCAAGAAAAGTATCTAGAAGAGAGACCTTAAAAGATGAAAAGTTTCTCATCTGTTTGAAGTTAAATTTAGTGACAACAAAATCGGAGGCGAGATGGGAGACGAAAAGCCTGGAACTTTTAAAAACGCATTAGACTGGGTGGTTTTAGATGATAGTATTAGCGAGTCACTTAACATCTTTCGGTGCTTAAAGTTCGATTCCGCCTTCTGAAAACGTCTTAGGAGGTCGTTAAAACCAGCACATAAAGATTGATATTCGAGATCTGTCTGTCTTATAAAAGCCATTATCTCGATTTTTATATGTTGGCAGGTGGGGCATGTCCAATCCAGGTTGCTGTTAGATTTTGTACGGTCAGATATTAGGGCCGCATTGTAACCAAAACCAGCACATTTCGCTTGGGCGATGTTATCGCACAGCCAACAACAAACTTTAGGCTGCTTAAGCGTAACTTTCCCTTTAAGTTGGCAACAAGCCAGGCAACAGTTGGTCATTGTTTATGTTTTATAGAAGCATCGGAAAACACTAACAAGTGGAATATTGCAAAAAGCTCGACAAGGTTGGAGCTTTATTCTTCTTTGGTACGGATGATTGTTCACGACGCGATGTAAGATTTGCGGTAAGTGTAATCGAAACCAAAAAAGAAATAGAGCAGCAAAACGAATGTGGAACAATTCCGCTGGTATTTAGGTTTTGCAAAAAGTTAAAGTTAATATTTCTTTTTTATGTTCACAATTATACGTATTGATAAAGATCACTGAACAACTGACCAGATTTAAGAAATATGAATACGATCGGTGATGTTTACGTAGAGAAAACTTGATTTAAAGGGGAGCGATAAAATATACGACCGACTACGACAAGAGCTTTAGCGTATATGTATATAATAAAATTTACTCCCGTTCCCACACTTAGAAAAGGCAACATAGGAGTGGAATGAGTAGAAACAAGGAAAAAACAAATGATTTTTTGGTTAACCTTTAAGGATGTTCTTCAAATTTCCCTCAATTTAAAAATAAATGATTGAGGGGTAATTGCAAAGGGTTTTCACCCTTTCACAAGGGTGACTTAAGGTCGCTCACCCACTATTCATAAAATCAAAAACAAGACCAAAATAAAAGTTAAAAGATTTCTAATGTGTGAACACCAACCACCAAATGCTTCTTACCAACGATCCCTTACTTAAAAGTGGATAGAGGTGTACCCCACACATGGATGGAGAAATACCCCATCCATGGATGGAGGTGTACCCCATCCATAGATGGTGATGTACCCCATTCATGGATGGAAGTGAACCTTGAAATATATTGTTCCATTTTTAGTAACAACTTGAACTTGTAATGTATTGGTCTTGCATTGTATTTTTACAGTCTTATGAAGTTCATAGTCCTTGAGCTTATTAATAATATATTTTGTAATATCTTCGAGCTCATATGATCCCACAGGTATTTCTATCACTTTATTACTAATATGAGATAGATTGTTCCCTTGATCAACATTAGGAATAGAATTTAATGTATAAAAGTCAAGTCCAATTAAGGCTATTGTTAACGATGTAGACATAATGATGCTTAAGTCTGGACTGTATTTTTCTCAATCTTCTGATTATACTTATATGATTAATTATATCATCATCCTTAGATATTAGTAAAAATCCAAATTTTTCCTCCCAACATTTTCGTGAAATATTTTTACACGAATTATAGTCCATATCACTGTTTACATAATCTCGTCGCATGTTCACGTCATCCTGTTTAAGCATTATAATATAAAATAATAAATAAAGATCTTATACAGTCAAATGTTATCGCACTGCCAGCAACAAACTGTAGGCTGCTTATGCGTCATTGTTTATATTTTTTTTACGCGTCGGAAACACTAACAAACGGTTTTTTGCAAAAAGCTCGACAAGGTTGAAAATAATATGGAATCATGAAATAGTTTTTTCATATCATTTTAAATTATTATAGGTCTGTTTATCACTTATATAATGACCAAACTTGCCAACGGACATGATGATTATAAAACTCCTTTGCATATTAATACATAATTATATACTACATTGCATAAATTTGAGCCTTTGGCATAACGTAATTTAGCTAAAAGTGGTTTTATAATTTTGTAATATTTTATTGTTTCTTTCACCTGAACATTGGGTTGGGGTTTCTTCGATATTTATTCAATTCAATTTTAATATTTGTAAAATTTATTTGATTATTTCCCAACATTAATTGTCCAGACTCGTTTTTGTATGGTCCATATATTTTATTCAAAAACGATCTCGTTGCAGTTCATTGATGTTTACAGTTTTCGAACTATCTTCATGCGTCGAATGTTGAATTAATATCAATGGTGATGAATGGAGGGAGGATTCGCTCGATAATGCAGTTGATGTGTGAGAAGACACTTGACTAGTTAATAGAGGCGATAAATGATGAGAGGCTTGAGTCCGTAATACACTCGATGTGTGAGACAAGTCTTAGTGCGGCAATATAATTGTGATTAGGATTGATCATCATCATCATCAATATTAACATCACCACTCTTCAATCAAATGACTTGTAATACTCATATTTCGGTTTTGAGTTTTGATTAAAAGTAGTGTAAAATTATAGTTTCCTCTTTTCATATGAAGTGTACTTTCGTTAATATTAAATTCAGCTTTATCATTATTTTTATGGTTCTCAAAGTTTTTGTTATTATTTTTTCAATTAAAAGATCAGTTATAGGCTTAATATTCAATATCCAATAATATTCTGAGATTTGAGTTGTTTTATACATATATACCTGATCTGATAACCTGATTAGTTGAACAGACTCGATCTGATAACCTGATCAGTTAAACAGACCTGATCTGATAACCTGACCAGATTAACAAACATGATCTGACAACCTGATCAGTTAAACAGTTAGTATACCGTGGTAAAACTCAATCTTTATTTCATTCAGTTTCAAATATTTTTATTTAGGACGGAGGCAAATATGCAGTAGAGAGCTATGTATATGCGAGGGCGTATACACAAACTTGAGATCGGTGGTGTGGTCCGCGCATGCGGGCCCTTTCCGTCTGCGGACCAACACATACCGATCGGTGCATACTTTGGGTTAATGACACTGCAACAAAGTGTTAATATATGTAACAAAGTGTTAATTTTGTTTTTTTTTTTTTTTTGTGGGCTTTGATGCACTACGGTCAGTACACTCAAATGGTCCTTTCGACACCAAGCACGTGCTTGTTAGGTTTAGGTGTTAGTAGGCGCGATAGGAGAAAGTATAGGTAAAGATTTCGAAATTAACTACTAACGTGCTGCCTGAATAATTGGTTACATAAGTACTAAGTAAGTTAGGATTCAAGTTTTTAGTTTGGGAAGGCTGTCTACGTTTGAGGTTATTGGGTAGATATCATTGTAATTAGCACACAAAACTCTAAAGGGTTCATGCTCTTCATACGATGATCTACAGTGGCGCAATTAATAATTAGCACACAAAACACGATGAAGATCCAAAAGAAGAGAACTTCCGTTTAGACTAGGACTGAAAATTAAGTTCGATTTGGACATTTTGTAAGAATAGGTCTGGCTTGAAACGACTGACGATGAATAAGTAGTTTGAAAAAACTAAGCAAAAAGATCGGCAATTGCCTGATCATTGTCTGTTGTCATATTTTTAAATGCGAGGAAGGATGTGTATTAGGCTTACGTTTAGTGTTGACAAAACTATAAAACTGCTTTGGGTCCTGTGAGAACTGTACCCTGCAACAAGTTAGGTAACACTTTATAACACTGAGCGTTTAGCACGGTAAAATTAGACCGAGCCGCTAAATAGCGAGATAAGACAGATTGAGAACCGGTATGTTTAAATTTAGTGTAGAGATTTGATTATATGTTTTTTAGGCGAGTCAACTCTTTATTAAACCAAGGAGGCTTGTTTGAGATTGACGGAAAGTATAACGGAAAAAAGTGGTTAAAAAAGGAATTCAGGGCATTGTAAAAAATATCTATGGCGTTAGCCATTTAATTATATTTTCATTTTCTTTTATGCTTTCTACCTTGTAATTTCTAGTGTATTAAAGATCTAGCTTTTGTCCTATTTCATTTTTCAATAAAATCTGATCTATTTTTAACTCCAAATTTAAAGTAAACTACTTGTCGTAGTTAACTTTTTTTTTTTTTTTTTTTGCTTGATTCAAATTTACTTTAGCTCTTTTACAGCGTGTTCTAGTCTAAATTCTAGCAAAGTCTTCTATATTATATACTGGTCTTATCTTATCTATACTATTAAAATGTTTAGGCAAATTTAAAGTTTTACCAACCATTAAAGGGGGTTGTGTCAAAACAATATACGAAGTTTTCGAGCCACGCTTCCCAATCTGTTTTTTGAAATCAGATATATGATCGGATGAACTCATTAAGTGTTTTGTGTCTTCTCTGCAAGGTACATACAGTCTGGATGTGTTTTGATGTTCAAATTTTATTATAAAATTCTATTATTGAATTTGTATATTCTGTTCCCAAGTCTGTAATGAACGTCTGCATTGGACCGTTCTTTGGAAAAAAATCTTCGGATATAGCTTTTGCTAGTTAAATCGCAGATTAAGCCTACTGCATATTCAATTAAGATATTAATACAGATAGCCATTTTTGGCGTTTCAATTATAGTTAATGGGGTCTTTGTGTGTTTTGTCGTTTTTGACTTTTGGCATTGTTTTATATAATTTTATATATCTCGGGTCATGTTTTTCCAATAATGCCTTTTTATTTTTGCTAATTTTATAGCTTTGTCTGTGTGACCTCCTTGTATTGTATCGTAATGCAATGTAAATAGTATTGCTCTTTCTCTTTTTAATTTTCTGACAATAGGGTCACCGGCTTGAGTAGCGCTACTCTTAGAGATTTTAATTTTTTTTTTTTTTTTTAGATACTATTGAGATGGTGCCAAAGATCTTATCGCTTGGCGCCACTTTGAGTTGGCTGAAATTTAGTATACTGGCTTATTTTTTAAGCCATTGAAGAAACTGACCTAAGTCGAGAATTCCATTGGCTTAGAAATCGCTAAAGTCAATTCTTGCTATAACTTTTTTTCCATGCTTCGGTAAGCATACACCGTTAATCGCAAGGTCACTACTTTTAGTACATCATCATTTACAATGACTTTGTTAAAGCTTTATTTAGAGTGTGCTTATGCGAATCTACTTTTTCGTTTTTTTTTATTTACTTTGGTTTCTGGTAGTGACTTCCATAATTTTATTGTTTGGGTTTTTTTAAGTCCATGATTGTAATTCTTTATAGCGCAATTCAAGTCTCGTTCGTGTTAGTTCGGAACTGGGGTTTACCCTTGAAAATAAGTACGTGACTACCATAAATATATGGCCTGAAGTGTGCCATTGCCCAAGGAAAAGCTGATAGTTCTTGTTCTGTTGTACTCTTGTTTCTTTCGCCGTTTCTAAAAGATCTGGATGCATATGCAACTGGAAGTTGGAGTCCATTTATGTTTTGAGTTAGGACTTGTGGAGCAGAGTACGCAGAGATTGCGTATTAGAATCTATAATTATGCTACAAAACAAAATGCAACAAATCTTCTAGTGCTATCCGCATCATGTGGGACTGTATAATTTTGAACGGCGCCGTATTCCCTTATCTGTACATTTATGTCCTACAAAAGTGACGTCATGCATAAAAAATGTACATTTTTGGGATATAACTTTAGGTTATGTTGCCTACATTTCTCAAAAGATCCCATATAAAGAAATGCTTGCGAAGGTTCTAGTCCAGAGAAAGCTTTAGTCATCATTCTCTGAATGGAAATTGGCGCTATTTTTAAGACGAATGGCAATCGCGTAAACCGATATGAACCATTGCCATCAATTTAAATTTGATGAAACTCTGATCTGACATGATCAATTCTAGGGAGTGGAAAATTATCAGACAACAGTTTTTTGGTGAATCTATCTAATCAACTAATCGCCATTATTTCTTTTCGGAATTTTGATGTGACTTTTTGGTGCTACTAAAAATTAGCTTTATAAGCTGACACAAATTGTTCGACTATATTGTCATTTATTTATTTTTTGACTTGTTTTTGAATTTTGTCCTTTTTTTTCATTATCCTTAAGTCCCAGTTTTTGTTTATAAAAGCCATTAAATCAGTCAGAAACCTGGTCTTCTGATTCTTTTTCTTCCCTTTTTGACCAGTTCATCCTATTTATTATTTTCCTCCTATTATGCACTGCATATTTTAATTTTTATTTAAATATTTAAATATATTTAATTTGACACCAGAATATATTCTGTAAAATAAATTCAATACATACTTTCCAATAACTCATAACTTATAAAAAATTAGTATACAAAATTTAATTAGGTTCTCAGATATTTTATTTCTATTTAATTTTTTTCGTATAAGCTGAAAAATAAAGGCTGGAAAAACAATACTCGCCAATACTCGCATATATCCATGTTAACAAGGTTAACCGGGTGATGGCGATGTCCGATCTTCCAAAAGCTCGCTCCGACCAAACATCTGACACAGTGTCTGGTCGGATGCAAACGCATAGCAGGCGAACACAGAATATTTGCGTGGCCGCTATAAAGTTTTTGTAAGCTTTTAAGTTCTTAGTTCTTTATCAGCCTCAAGCTCAAATAAATTATTACTCCGGCACTGCCCTAACTTACACAATTTTAACGCTATTGGTTATCGTGCCTGCAGGGCGGGTAATAACGGACACAGTTCCTCCCAACGTTGTCTACTAAGGAGGAACCCAACTCACCAGCACAGCGAGATCCGCGTGCTCCCAGCCCAATCGTAGCTACCCCTGACGGCGGCGCGGGATTACCTCCAACTGCAACACGCAGTTAGATAAATTTATTAATTGGCGCTCGGCGTAAAATACCCATTGCGATATTAGGGAACAATGTAAGTGAGCAAATCCGTATACACATTCCCTACATCAGCATTCGTTTTGTGAAATTTCATATACGCTGCCAGAAAAGCCTCTGCAGCTCCATGCAATATTTCATACCAATATCACAATTAATCAACATAATTAATCATTTATTGATTAACAGTTTAATATAAATATATTACATTTTATATTATAATTATATGTTAGTAAAATATATAATTAATGGTGACAATTCGTCATTACAGTATATTTATTATTGCGCGTTGTTGGCGTATTATTTTCTTTTTTGTGAATAAATAAATATGTACAAGTATTTAGAAGATTATAAGTTTAAATATCTCAGCCGAGGCTGATGCAAAAAATCAAATACCTTTCTCTTTGCTTATTATTCTAATTTTTGACATAAGCTTCGTAGACTTGGCTATCTTATTACCTCCCCCCTCCACTTTTGCGTGACAATTTGTTGTTTTTTCTTCAATTTTTCTTTCTTTCCTTTGCAGCTAAGGCGGAAGCTCAGCACCACGGTTTGACAGGCCAATCGCCTTCATGTGCGTACAGCATTAATTCCTTAGGGCGATTCTATATTCACAGCTACACATGAACAATTCCTTTCAGCAGTATAGGAATATAAAACAATTCTCCAGCGACTCTAAGAAGGGCCGGCCAGAACATATATGTACACCGAAAAGTGTGAAGGCTAGCATACCCACGGTTGCAAGCATGGCATTTAATGGCATTTATTTGACAAGTTCCGGGATGATGAACTCCAGGTATTTATTTCGGGACTCAAGCGCAGTCTCACGGATGTGTCTTCTCGGCTAAGCCGATGGACATGCCAACGGCGCTGGCAGTGGCTCAAGAAGTGGAATCAAACCACGCCAGAACCCATGGAGGTTGACCCGTCACTGTCCAATATGCTAAAACTTTCACAGGCCCCGTCATACCAGAATAGGAAACAGGCTGCATCCGACCGATCAGGCCCACTAAAAAGGCAGAGGGTAAATCACATTGCGCAAAGCGCTGACGCAACAGGTAATACATACACCACCGCAGCTTCTAGCGCGGCACAGGAAATTGATGACGACGCCATCTACGAATATGACTCGGATGCCTTTAATTTTTTAGGGGAAAATCCCTGCTATCCGTCATCAGACAAAGAGTTACGGGGATCAACTTGAGACTTCGCATCGATACGGGAGCGGCCAAAAATTACATCCGACCATACGAAGGATTGGAGGGCGTCCGACCGGTAGAATCACCGTTTAGAATTCATTCCATTCATGGCGTCACCACTATCATGGAGAAATGCTTCGTGTCGATTTTTAATTTGAAGGCCACGTTCTTCATTTTACCTGACTTGTCCTCCTTTGATGCAATAATCAGACTCGACCTGTTAAAACAGGCGGGGCATCACTTTGTCTAACTTCTGGCCGCCTCAAATGGGGCACCGAAGAAGAGAACATTGATTTTCACTCATTCCCCGATGTCAATTTTACTGAAGTGGACTACTCAGATGCACCACCTTTAGTCAGAAAAGCCTTCTTGAAAATGCTCAGCAACAGGAAAAAAGCCTTCGCAAACCCTAATGATTCCCTACCCTATAACACGCCGGTGGTAGCCACCATCAGAACTGTTGATGAGGAGCCAAAGTTTACCCATATCCAATGGTAGCAGCTGACTTCGTCAATGGAAATTGAAGATCTGCATAAATGGCATAATCCAGAAGTCGAAATCCCCGTACAATAACCCAATATGGGTAGTAGATAAAAAGGGCATTGCTTATACACACAAGCGGAAAATGCGTTTGGTGTTGGACTTTCGCTAACTGAACGAAAGAAGAATACCCGACCGATACCCCATGCCGAACATCCCGATGATATTAGGAATCTTAGGCAAGGCCAAGTATTTCACAACGCTGGACTTGAAGTCCGGATATCATCAGATCACACTGGCAGAACGCGACAGTGAAAAAACTTCCAGATCGGCAAATTTTGCTACGTCTATTTTGATATTGTTATCATTTTCTCAGAAGACGGAATCTCCCACATCCGGCACGTAGATTGGGTGCTTAAGAGCACGATGCCAATATAAGGGTATCAACGCAAAAATCGTGTTTTTTTTTCAAAAAAAGCGTTAATTTGTTGGGTTTTATTGTCACCAACAACGATGCCACTACCGACCCATTCAGAAATTCCCCGAACCCAAAAATATATTCGAGGTTAGATCGTTCCTTGGCCTGGCCAGCTATTACCGCTGCTTTATTAAAGATTTTGAGTCATTAGCTAGGCCCATTTCTAGGCAACAACTTAACGTTGTGGAAGAATCTTTTTCTAGCGCGGCCACAATTCTCAGTGAGCTGTCAAAACCAGATAACTCTGGAGGATGCACGTGTAAACGCAGCTTCGTACTCTTCGGAAACAAGAGGAGGAAAAGAGTCATTGCTTGAAGAGGTCGTGGACATTATTGTTCCTAAAGGCGTAAATGCCATTCATTGCGACTTACACACGCTAGCGACGATACAGGATGAATTGGTTCGGCAATTCCCAGCCACCAAATTGTGGCATTGCAAAAACCGTGTAATGGATATTTTTGCGTTCGCTGAGAAACGAAAAGTCCTCACTGTCGAGCACAACAGGGCTCACATATCGGCCCAAGAAAATGTGAAGCAGGTACTCTCAAAATAAAACTCGCCGAAAAGCTAGCGAGTGAAATCGTCGCTAATTGCAAGACATGCGCTAAGGCTAAATATGAGAGGCATCCCAAAAAACGTCCCATCTCAGGTTGGAGAAATGCTACATATAGACATTTTTTCCACAGACATAAAATATTTCCTTACGTGCATTGACATATTCTCGAAATTTGCCATTGTCCAGTCAATTCCCTATAGAACCATAGAAGATATCAAGCCAAGGTCATTTATTGCAACAACGAACCGACGTTGAACTCGCACACCATTTTGTCCATGTTGGAAAACCATTTCGGAGTTAGCATCTCGAATGCGGACAAGTTGAACGCTTCCAAGGCACTCCGGTGAAGCTTTCTAGATGTCTTATTAATTGATAAGGGCATTAGTGACACCGTTGAGCTAATTTTGCTGGCCACTGCTAGATATAACAAATCTATCCATTCGGTCATCGACAAGAGGCCAGCCGACGTTGTTCAAACACAATCGAATGACCCACAGCACGAAGTACATGATGGGATAAAACACGCCGAAGATAAGCTCCGAAACAGGGAAAATGATTCCCGACGAAATAGGGTGTTCAAGGTTGACGAGAAGGTCCTAGTGAAATCCAACAGGCAACTAGGCAACAAACTCTCACCATTGTGGTGACATGGGGACCACAGTCCTTATTAAAGGGAGGGTGGTCCACAAGGACAACCTTAGGTAGGCCAAGAATAACCATGTTATTACTCGCCTTGTAGTTTTCTTTTGGTTTTCATACTAACATTACAATATACCAACTAATTAATGCAAACACGAGGCAAGTAAATATCAATAACAAAATACAGGACCAAATCAATAAAAATTTCTCAACTGTCAATCAACTTCTGAGGTCGGCTAAAAAATCCCAAATTGATGCGAGATATTATTAACTGGAAATGGGATGATTGCAATGGTGCTGCAGAATTTAATACTTGCGGTAGCTCTTAATAAAGTTAACATAGCTAGCTCTAGCATACTATATCATGCAGACCTGGAAAATGTGTGGATGGACGAGCTCACCGAGACCACGCTTAAAGACGTGTTGTCCGTAGCGTCCGTTAAAATCCTACAATCCGTTAACATTTACATTTCATTATTCAATTTTTTTAAAAAATGAAGTCAGCCTGCAATAAGATTATCGTTTCTCCCGTGTCGCATCACGGCACCATGCTTAGGCTGGAGGATAACGTAATACCGGAATGCAATTGGGAGATCCAGAACGCTTTATAAGACCAGAGGAAACGTTTGCCAGTTGGCGCTAAGAAGATCATGCGCCCAGGAGCTCTACGCTGGAGGCACCGCACTTTGCGAGATCCAGTAAAGTGACCTGCATCCCGTTACTTACGTTGACGATGGGTTTGTCATTGTAAACGATCGCCCGGCTAGCGTGAGTGTGGACAATGGTACTTACGTTCATATACAGGGCACTTATCTCATCACCATTACCGAGGGTGCCACAGTTCACGAAACCCGATTTGTCAGAAACACAGCCCAGAAAGGAGCTCCAGGAGTAGTCAGCTGACCTTACCTTAACGTCACCATGAAGCGCAAGGTTCTCAGTTTTCCATACCCTTACCGTTTAAGTGAGCGTAAATTGGAGCATATCAAAGAGTTCGGCAAGGAGGTCAATAACTATCGTTCACATCAGATGGTACTAGTTGCAGGAGCAACATGCTGCGCGTTGATCTGCATCGGCTTAACGTATCGAAGAGTCACCCAAGCCAGAAGAACTGCGGCCCAGCTTAAAGAGATGATTGTCCAAATAGGGTCGGCCGAGGGCGGCCTCATTTCTGAGGGGCCTCAGTCCAAAGTTAACCGGGCGACGGCGATGACCGATCGTCCAAAAGCTCGCTCCGACGAAACATCTGACACAGCGTCTGGTTGGATGCCCATGCATAGTCGGCGAACACAGCATATTTGCGTGGCCGCTATAAAGTTTTTGTAAGTTTTTAAGTTCTTAGTTCTTCATCAGCCTCTGTACCATACACAAGCTCAAATAAATTAACATTCCGGCACTTGCCGTAACTTACACAATTTTACCGTTATTGGTTATCGTGCCTGCAGGGCCGGTAATAACGGAGACAGCGAGATCCACGTGCTCCCAGCCCAATCGCAGCTACCCCTGACGGCCTTCGTGTTAGTTCGGAACTAGGGTTTACACAGTGCTCTGTGATCTGTGGCATGAAATGTGCTATTGCCCAATAAATAGCTGGTAGTTCTTGTTCTGTTGTACTCTTGTTGCTTTCGCCTTTTGCAAAAAATCTGAATGCATATGCAACTGCAAGTTGGAGTCCATTTTTGTTTTGAGTTAGGACTTGTGGAGCAGAATACGCAGAGCTTGCGTACTAGCATCTGTAATTATGCTACAAAACAAAATCCAACAAATTTCTAGTCCTATCCGCATCATGTGGGACTGTATAATTTTGAACGGCGCCGTATTCCTTTGTCTGTACATTTATATCCTGTAAAAGTGACTTCATGCTTAAAAAATGAACTAACTTTAGGTTATGTTGCCTACATTTCTCAAAAACAAACATAAACTATTAAGTCCCAAATAAAAAAAGCTTTTGTGACGTCTCTGAATGGAATTTGGCGCTATTATTAAGACGAATGGCAATCGCGTGAAGCGAAATGAACCATTGCTTGTTGATAAGGACTTTATATCTGGTGAACATTTTTCAATTTAAATTTGATGAAAATCTGATCTGACATGATCAATTCTAGGGAGTGGAAAATTATCAGACAACAGTTTTTTTTATTAATCTATCTAATCTACTAATCACCATTATTTCTTTTTAGAATTTGGAAGTGATTTTTTGGTACTAATAAAAGTGGGCTATTATAAGCTGACACTGATTGTTCGACTATTTGCCATTTATTAATTTTTGACTTGTCCTTGAATTTCGTCATTTTGACTATGAGAACTTCTGTAATTTTGTATGTATATTGGTTCATTATCCTTCAATCTCAGTTTTTGTTTATAAAAGCCCTTAAATCAGACAGAATCCTGGTTTTCTGATTCTTACTCTTCTCTTGGCTTTCTTATCATAGGCGTATTTGAGATTGTCGGTATAGATATATCTAAATCATTCCTTTCGTTGACAATTATTAAATTCGAACGTAACTTGAATAATAAACGTCATTAATTTTAATATTTTTGACCAGTTCGTTCTATTTATTATTTTCCTCTTTTTAAGCACTAATATTCTTGCTCCATTACAAGAATCACTAGAATCTTTGCATGTTTATTTAAAGTATCCTTCAGTATTGGTTTGTTCTTGCTTAAACGTTCGTAACACTTATCAAAAATTTTTGTTTATTTTACGGATATGGAGATATGATCCACTTCATACTAAAGTTTTAAATTTAAATTAAAAATAAAAACAAAATTTCCATTAAATAACATTCAGTGCTCTTATTTTTGTTTTATTAATGTTCGAAAAAATTTTTTTAGTTACTATACAATTAGTATATTCTTATTCTTATTTAAGAATTTTTTTTTTAAATATTTTTATATTTAAATTTGTATGTATATTTTTAAATTTATTTTGTCTGACTATTCTGTTTAGCTTTAAGGGCTACACTTCGAAACGGGCAGAAAAGGTTTCGCTCAATTTTACAAATATTTACTAATTAATATTACTAATTTTTAGTAATTAATAATATAATTATTAATAATATAATATATAATATAATATATTTTTTTTATTCGTCTGCTGAAACCTTTATTCATTCGTTTTTAAATTTTTTTCACATTCCTCCTCCGGCTCACATTATTTCTCCGGCTCACACAATTCCTCCGGCGTTATTCTTCCGGTCACGTATTATATCTAATCGCTTTCAATATAGTAATATATTTATAATATAATAACTGTGCTTCTTCACTTTTTTTCACTAACCACATGATTGTTATTAAGACGTTTTAAAACTCAATCTTTATTTCATTGAAGTTATTTCGATGAAGTTGGTGTTGATGACTATGGCGATGCTCTTAGAAAATGCTCTGTGATCGGCGACTGTTCCTTGCTGAATGATATCTTTCCATGGACGAGCAGCTTTATTTTATACCCGTCAAGGAACACATTTCTTCTCCCACTAATTAACACATGTGGAGTGGAAAGAGGTCAAACATCGTTTAAGGTCGTCCACTGATTGCTAATGGGAAGGATGCAAAAAACACCAGAGAAAGTGCACTAATAAAAACTGACATATATGTCCAGACATATATGTCCACAATTAAAAGTACCGTATATTTGGGAACGATGATAATTCTAGCAAAGTTTTTTTCCCAAATATAAAATACTTTAAAAAGTGGTTGTAAATTTTCAAAACTATCAATGTAATACGCTTTTAAACCACCTTGGACGTTGATGCACTACGGTCAGTACACTCAAGTGGCCCTTTCGACACCAAGCACGTGCTTTTTAGGGTTAAGAGTTAGTACGCGTGATAGGAAAAGTTATAGGTAAAGTCTACGAGGAAATTAACTACTGACGTGCTGCCTGAATGTTTGGTTGCATACGTACTAAGTTAGTTAGGATTCAAGTCTTTAGTTTGGGAAGGCTGTCTACGTTTGAGGTTATTGGGTACATATCATAATAATTAGCGCACTAAACTCTAAATGGATCATGCACTTCATACGATGATCTACAGTGGCGCAACACTAAAGTTAAAAAGGATCTAGTATTTCTACTCGTTACGTGGAAATTAAGCTGCCCTTTCAGGTCAGAACTCTAAACGTCACCACGGATTAAATTATGAATAAAGGTAATACCTAGCATGGTTCTACGGTTGGCTAAAGATGGTAGGTTAATTAGCAAAAGTCTACTTGTGTAAGAGGGTAACATTCGGCCTGATTTCCAATTAAAGCTGCGTAACGCGAAAAGTAAAAAGTTCTTTTGAACTGATTCGATGCGTTTTCTGTACTCCAAGATAGGACGAACTAAGAAGAATATAAGTTTCGAATTCCTTCGACCACCGCCTAATAAATCCAAGCACACCCCTGGCTTTATTCACCATACACGAAATATGATCTATGAAGTAAAGTTTAGGATCGAGGCGGACTCCCAAATCGTCGACCAGAGTGATTCTTTCTAAAGAGCAGCCGGTTAGCATATAAGTCGCAAGCATGGGAGTGACACGTGAGAATGTCATTAGCTTGCACTTAGAGCCATTTAAATTTAATAAATTAACATGGCACCATGTTTGGAAGTTATTCAGAACTGATTGTAATTCCGACTGGCAAGAGCTGTCTTTATACTGCACACAAACCTTAACGTCATCTGCGTATATGAGCACTCTAGAGTATAAGGGACCCAAATGGCTCCCTTGCGAGACACCAGAGGTAACCCGGAGAATATTAGAGAAGGTGTTTTTAAAGAAAACTTTCTGCGTCCTGCCAATCAGATAACTCGAGATCCATTTAAGAAAATCAACCGGAAAACGCATTAAATCGATATTCATAACAAGAAGGGAGTGATAAACAGAGTCAAATCCTTTACTGAAATCAGTATAAATTACATCTGATTGAAAGTTTTGTTGGAAGCCCTTTATAATAACTGAAGTTAGCTCCAAAAGATTGGTTGTTGTTGATCTTCGGCTAATAAATCCATGTAGTCATGGAGAAAAGACTGATCTACAAAGATGCTGCAAATGGGGAGTTATTGATTTTTCGAAGAGTTTTGGGATGGCTGACAACTTAGAGATTCCTCTATAATTGTTGGCATTCATTTGGCTACCTTTTTTGTGGAGAGAAATAACAAATGATTCCTTCCAAATAAGGGGAAAGTGGGAGGTATCTAAGGATAAGGTAAACAATTTTAGAAGGGGGTTGCACAAAGCACACAGCCTGGTATTCCATCGGTGCCTTGCGCAAAAACTGGCTTGACACGTTGAAAAACCAAAAGAAGATAACTTTCGTTTAAACTAGGACTGAAGATTAGGTTCGATTTGGACATTTTGTAAGAATGGGTCTGGCTTGAATCGACTGACGAAGAATAATTAGTATGAAAAAACCGAGCAAAAATATCGGCGATTCCCTGATCTGCTGTAATATTTTTAAATGTTAGCGAGGAAGGATGTATATAATAGGCTTACGTTTAGTGTTGACAAAACTATAAAACTGTTTCGGGTCCTGCGAGAACCGTACCCAGCAACGAGTTAGATAGTTGGCAGTGCCTAAATGAAACCGAAATACAATGATGCTGTGAAATTAAATTATATGGACACGGATTAATTTATTTACTATATATATAAATACAGGAAGTATATAGTGACATTCTTGAAGGTGTAGATTTAAAATTTGACACATCTAATTATCCAGATGAATTGGCTAGACTCTATAATTAAAAAAAAAAAAAGGCAAAAAAAAAACGCTTAGTTCTGTTGGTCTAAGTTCACCTGAAAAGTCAGCTAAATTTCCACGTACCGAGTAGAAATACTAGATCCTTTTTACCTTTAGTATTGCGTCATTGTGGATTATCGCATGAAGTGCATGAACCTTTTAGAGTTTTGTGTGCTAATTATAATGATATGTACCCAATAACCTCAAACGTTGACAGCCTTCCCATACTAAAAACTTTAATCCTAACTTACTTAGTACGCATTTACAGCTGGGAGGATAAATGCAACTTAATATTAGATACATTAAAAGACAATGATTTTTCACTACATAGGACATAATATAATTCATTATAAAGAGAACACATGATGCGAAAGGGGTCATGGGAATCAAAGTTAGATCTGCATATTTCCAGGAAAAGAGGTCGAAACTGTCTGGAACTTCTCAGAGGAACTGCGAACTTGATATTTCCAAGCAGTGAAGCAGAGTCGACTAGGCCATTTATTAATTTATACATAAATATAACACTATTACATTTTCGTCGGTCTTGCAGTGTCGGCATGTCCAAGAGCCGTAACCTGCTGGTATAAGATGGCAGACGAAGATGTGGTTCCCAATTTAAACCCCTTAAGGCAAAAAGAAGAAATTGCTTCTGCACCGATTCGATAAGCTCTTAATACTTTGCATACTGGGGTGACCATAAGCAAGAACAATATTCTAGCAAGGGACGNGTGGTATAGGGATCGTCGAACTCTTTGGCCCAACGTTTTATGAACGCTAAAACAACTCTAACCTTTCCCACTGAAACACTTATGTGATCGGAAAAATTTAATTTGTGATTAAAAAGAACACCACGGTCAAAAACAGTAGAAATACGCTCTATGATGTTTGGTCCAAGAAAATAGTTTGAGACATATATCTTAGAACGGTAAAAGGACATGACACTGCATTTAGAATGATTTAAATGAAGTTATTATACGGTTTAAGTCGTTTTGCAATTAAACGTGAGATTGATGGTTTTTAATGTGCATACAGATTTTAACATCGTCCGCGTACATCAATGGTAATGAATCTAATATAACAGAGGGTAGATCATTGATAAATAAACCAAAGAGAACTGGTCCCGAATGACTACCTTGTGGAACTCCCGAAGTAACGAAGACATTTTGAGAAAGAAAGTTATTAAATAAAACTTTTTGGATACGGTTAGATAAGTACATTTTGATCCAGCTTACTAGAATATTAGGAAAACCAAGCAGAGTTTGCTTATTTAACAGGAGGTCATGGTTAACAGAATCGAACGCCTTACTAAAATCTGTGAAAACTACGTCAACTTGAGATTTAAGCTTAAAGCCATTCCTTATGAAGGATATAAATTCTAGGAGATTGGTAGTAGTAGAACGGCGTTTCATAAAACCGTGCTGAGATGGCGATATTAAAGAGTAACATTGATATTGAAGCTGCGAGGTAATGATTAACTCGAGCAATTTGGGAATAGCGCAGAGCTTGGCAATCCCCCTATAGTTTTCTATGACGGACCGACTACCTTTTTTGTGAAGCCGTAAAATAAAGGATTCTTTCCAGACTTCAGGCAACTAGCTGTGATGTAAAGACAAATTGTATAATTTAGAAAGAGGTTTTGACAATGCCGTGGCACAACGTTTAAGAATGCAACAAGGAACTTGATCTGGGCCCGCAGAGAATGAAGATTTCGCAAGCTTAAGATTTTCCAACACAATATCTTCATCTATAATTGGAATAAAAATATTATCGGAAGAAGGCAGAGAGTAGGGGTAAGAAGTGGAATTAGTAAGCAGATTTGACGAGTAAGTGGTTTGAAAAAACTCTGAAAATAAATTAGCGATATCGGAATCACTACTGGCCACAGATGTGTTAAAATGAAGCGATGGTGAAAAAGAAGAGGTTTTTCTTTTAGATTTAACAAATGAATAAAATTGCTTAGGATTGTTCTTAAATTCCACCTTACAGCGAGAAAGATAGTTTTGATAACATTCAGAATTATGTTGCAAAAAGGTCAACCTGGCACGTAAATAATTTGAATGGTCAAAATCTTACCCAGAATTCTTATATTTCTTGAAACGTCTATTTTTTATGTTCTTCAGATATGTAAGTTGTCGAGTAATCCAAGGAGGCTTATATGAAATCACAGTAGAAGTTCTGGATGGAACAAGCAAGTCTAGCGCAGCGATAAGCAGACTATAGAATCTTTTTATTATAATGGGTGGTTCAAGAGCAGAATCAAGGAAAGACCAATCAGATTCTTGGAGGTGATGATTTAAGTCAACAAAGTTGGTTTTCCTAAATAAACGAGTTGTTCTGGGTACATGATCGACTACTGGCAGAGATAATGTTTCGAAAACTATTTCGAGAGTAGGATGATAATGGTCCTCGGGTGTTGAAAGAGGTTCGATCCTAGATACGCATGAGTTAGAGAAACTAGAAGCGAAGACAAGATCAAGCAGCTTGCCATTAGAATTTACAACTGAATTGACTTGATTTAAGGAAAGATCAACTATGCCCTTGACGAAATCATGATCACTAGTGGGAATTAAAGTGTTTGAATTAACTAAAGGCATCCACCCCAAAGAGGGAATGTTAAAATCGCCCAAGACAACAAGATGATCATTATCTCGAAGACTAGAGTGAATAAACTGAATTAGGGATAAGTGTTGCAAATAAACACTCAGATACCAGTGTTTATTTGCATCGCGGCGGTATATACGAACAAGAAATATATATATAATCATTATGTAGTGAAATACGAACGGAAACACATTCGATATTATCGTCGACATTAATTGTAATAAGATCTGAAGGCAGGGATGACTTAACAGCAATTAGGACACCACCTCCGGTGCGGTTAGGGCGATCGCGACGATAATTGTTATAATTGGATGACACAATTTCAAAATCAGACACTGATGAATTTAACCAGGTTTCAGTAAAAGCAAGAACGTCTGCATCAAAAGAAAAACTATTTGTATACAACTTATTAAGTTTCCCTAATAAGCTGCGAACGTTTTGATAGTGTATGGTGAATGGTGGAGTTAGTTTTTTGATCGAATGGCGGCAGAGTTTTCAGTGATTCTATTACCATTTTTTGGTTTTTTAACAAATTCGTGCACAATTGCATGGTCAGGCCAGACGGAAGGATCAAGAGCTTGATCAAAAAGAGTATCTAAAAGAGAGACCTTAAAAGATGAAAAGTTTCTCATCTGTTTAAAGTTAAATTTAGTGACAACAAAATCAGAGGCAGAAGCATTTAAACTATT
>VNJM01001281.1:0-18897 GCA_008042475.1 Drosophila kanapiae | reverse complement strand
AATAAATCAGCACCTAAATTCTGTTTAAGGTAGCTAAAATAAAAATAACTCTTGTTTTCCCCCACGAGGTATGAGACAGAGTATAAAATAATAAAGTAAAAATATACACATGAATCTTTTATGGTTTTAATAAAAAGCACCTTTTAGTAAAAAATAGCTAGAGGTAGCTTAAAAAATAATAACAAGGTGTGGTAAGGCGTGCTTAAGGCCCTTATTATCATCAAAATTGTGCGAGCAAATACATGCAATTAAGCATATAACGCGGGGACTTAGTGCCAACAAAAAAAAATTAATAATATGGACGTTGATGCACTACGGTCAGTACACTCAAGTGGCCCTTTCGACACCAAGCACGTGCTTGTTAGGGTTAGGTGTTAGTAGGCGCGATAGGAGAAAGTATAGGTAAAGTTTGCGAGGAAATTAACTACTGACGTGCTGCCTGAATGTTTA
This sequence comes from Drosophila kanapiae, assembly GCA_008042475.1. Lineage (NCBI taxonomy): Eukaryota > Metazoa > Arthropoda > Insecta > Diptera > Drosophilidae > Drosophila > Drosophila kanapiae. The sequence continues at coordinate 18,447 of VNJM01001281.1, read as the reverse complement.
GTTGCATACGTAGTAAGTTAGTTAGGATTAAAGTTTTTAGTTGGGGAAGGCTGTCTACGTTAGAAGTTATTGGGTAAGAGACAGAGTATAAAATAAAGTGTGCGTAAAAATAAATGAAATTGAGCATATAAACGCGCCAAGGACTTAGTGCCAATTAAAAAAAAAAAAGACATCAACAAAAAATAAAGAAAGTGCAAAAATTAAAGCAACTCCAAAAGAAGCCATCATCAGCCAAAAGAAGCCATCATCAGCCGAAAGAAGCCATCATCGATACGGAAGACAGCAGAAGGAAGCGTGAGGAGACACCGGAACGTGAAAAAACAACACCAGATAGGCAATATAGAAATACTTACTTATTAAACTAAGAAAGAACAGTTATTACATAAGAAATCGAATTTGATACGCAAATATACTAGCTGCCATTGAAAATCGACTCAGCGGAGTGAATAAGTATGCTGAGATGTCGATGGTAGTGAAGGCGGAGGAATTACCAACCCTGCCTAAAATTCAGATTCCCACATTTTTTGGTGATTCCAAAGAATGGGATATATTTTATGAGCTTTTTACAGAGCTTATCCACACAAGGAAGGAATTAAGTCCATCTCTTAAATTTAATTATCTCAAGTCAGCATTAAAAGGAGAGGCCAGGAGTGTGGTCACTCATTTATTGCTAGGCGAAGGAGAAAATTATGAAGCCACTTGGGAATTTTTGACTAAGCGTTACGAGAACAAACGAAAAATATTCTCGGAGCACATGAATAGGCTTATCATTTTCGCAGGAAGAAAAACCTGTGGAGAAAATTTTAAATACAACACATAATATTCATAGCGAAAATGGTGCTTGTTGTAAATTACCTGGACATTTAAAAAAATGAGTCCAGCAGAGAGAACTGACTGAACAAGAAAAAATCAAATTTGTATAAGATGTTTGAAACATAATGATCTTAAGAGATGCACAAGTGAGCAGCTTTGCTTGACTTGTAATAAACCTCACCACACCTTACTTCATTTTAAAATTCCAGAAATAGTGAACACGTGTAGAACAACGGAGCAAACTCTATTAGCCACAGCCCTGATTAAAGTCAAATCGGGAAATGGATGCTATGAAAAATTAAGGGCTTTGATTGACAGTGGGTCTCAAAGAACTATTATTTCAAAGGAAGCTCCACAAATTCTCCAATTACCTAAAATTAAAAATTACACGGAGATTAGTGCAGTTTCCTCAATTAAAACATGCTTTGCAAGGCATAAAATGAATCTAAAAATTAAAACAAACCAAGAAAATAAAAATAATTTGACTGTATTTGCGATAATTCTTCCAAAATTAATGAAGGCACTACCAGTTCAAGCAGTTGATATTGACACGGCAAAGTGGGACAAGTGTTGACTTGCTGATCCCGAATTTTATAATCCAGGTAGAGTGGACCTAATAATAGGGTCAGATCTTTATGCGCAGATTTTTAAAAGAGGAGTAAAGAAAATAGACGGACTCCTAGGTCAAAATACTGCATTCGGGTGGATAGCGTCGGGCTGCACAAAATCGAAAGGCGATAAATTGGAAAACAATAAAAAAATAAATAAAAGGATTGTGTTATCAAACCTCGCCAAAATTTATGATCCTCCATTGGGGAGGTTTACTCCGGTACTCAAAAAGAAAAGAGACTTTTGGGTCAAAGGTAAAGGGGATAATTTATATACATCGCAGCAGAGATATAAGTGGAAAAAAAGTAGTCAGAATATAGAAAAAGAGCAGGTAGTGCTCTTAAAGGATGAAACTGTCACCCAGCTAGATGGCCAATGGCAAAAGTAAAGGAAATTGATAAAGTTAGAGTGGTCAAATTAAAGACCCCAAAAGCATCATTTACAAGGCCGACTACCAAATTCGGCCTTTTAATTGGTGTACAGCAAGCAGAGGATGCAACTGCACTTCCGACTATAAGGAACAAATGAGGAGTTTCCCCTAGGCAGTATAAAGATAATAGTTTTGCTGGCTTTCCGAGGTACGTAAATAAAAACCAAATTCTAGGCTACGATCAAGCGGATTTTAGGAAAGGTTACTTAATATTAGATAGCGATTATACTCTAACATTACAGCATCCGAGTACTAATAGGTCAATTGAAAAGTCCCCGATCTACCATATTTATTTGGCAAAATGTGAGCTATTCTCCATATTTGCCTTCGAAAGCGATACACCGATCATATCGGAAGTAACTCGTAGCGCAGTTAAACCACCTTTGTCATCGCTTGAAGCGCTGTTCATTGTCTTTGTAAAACAAGACATTTTCCTGAAAATGGCGTTAGGCCCTTTTTGATGAATATCATCGCTTACAGTTCACTCAGCTTTTTTTGTTTTTTATAGACTTTGGTTGTTTATTTTGAATCTTCTCCTACGAAACTAACAAAATGTACTAAAATCTTAAAGTACTACATTATTCTTACAGTTTCTAAAACTGTATTTATGTTAGAAGGTCCTAATAATTGACGATGGATGGGACGGTCGTTACGACGAAGGCGGGAACGGTTGCATACCAACGTTAATGCTCTAGCGAGGTGATTTGGGTGGGTTGACAGCTTTGTGTAGTAATTTTCCATTTGCTGCGCTATTACATCTCGAACGGGAAGTATATTCAAGTCTCTCTGAATGTTTCCACTCCGAACGTACCAGTGACGGTGCCCTAGTGATGGTTCTCAGGATCTTTGCTTGGGCTCTCTGCACGATTTCTACGTTGCTGTTGCTCGCGCTCCCCCACAACTGGGAGCCATAAGTCCAGATTGGTTTCAAAACGGTGTTGTAGAGGAGGACCTTGTAGTCCTGACTGAGGGTGGAGCGGTAGCTTATAAGCTTATGCAGACTGTAAGCCTTCATCCTTAGGTGAATTCGTTTAGCTTCAATATGCTTGCGCCAGGTAAGCCTTCTGTCGAGGTGTACGCCAAGATACGTTACTTCTTCTGACTGAGGAAGCACGGTGTTGTTTAGTGTGAGGCTTGGGCAATTTCGTCTATTTAAGGTAAAGGTTACGTGTTTACATTTTTGTTCGTTTTCTTTTATACGCCAGTCTGAGAGCCATTTGTCTACTGCATCAAGGTGGGTCGCAAGTTGCGCTGAAGCTTGTTGTGGACACTTAGATCGGCTGAGGATCGCGGTGTCGTCGGCAAACGTAGGCATAGTCAGTTGGCTGCACGTAGGGATATCAGAAGTGTAGAGTAGGTATAGAGTTGGCCCGAGAACGCTGCCTTGAGGAACACCAGCTTCGATGTTATGTTCAGCTGACATGGATTTATTGCACCTCACAGCAAATATCCTGTTATAAATTATTATTAGGGAGCATTGTTTTGATTTTATGCATTAGGCCGTCAAGCCATACTCTGTCGAATGCTTGAGAGACGTCCAGAAATACCGCAGTGCAGTATTCCCTATTTTCGAATGCACTTCGGATTTCTGATGTTATGCGGTTCACCTGTTCGATAGTTCCATGTTTTTCGCGAAAGCCGAATTGATGTGCTGGGATACTATTGTGTCTTCTAAGGTATGGCATGATTCGGGTTAGGAGGCATTTTTTGAAGAGTTTTAATAGACACGAAAGTAAACTTATTGGTCTGTATGAGGGGGTGAGCGTGTGGTCTTTTCCAGGTTTTGGTATCGTTATGATTATTGACTTTTTCCATCTCTTTGGGAAGCAGACTAGTCTTGTCATCGCGTTGAACAGCTGGTATATGGTACCAACAGCGCATAGAGGGAATTCAATGAGCATTTTGGGAGTTATTAGATCGCAACCTGGAGATTTTCTCGGTTGTAGCTGCTCTTATATAATTTTTATGACTTCGCATGGACGAAATACAATTGGATCGGCAATGTGAAAGTCGTCTTCTGTTTGCGTTCTTATATTACTCACTGTTGTTGCTGGATTTTGCTGGAACACATTTTGAAGGTGGGCAGCGAATGTGTCGGCTCTGTCTTTGTCGTTTCGGGTCCAGCAACCTGCAGGGGTCCTTATTGGCATAGTCGTTATTGTTGGAGGGCTCAACGTTGAGTGGGCTTTCCATAGTGCGAATTTACAACTGGATGGAGATAGTTGCTCTATGTAGCGCTGTTGGGATCTATCTTCTTCTTGTCGGAGTGCATTGGTGAGTCGATGGGAAGCTTCCTTCAACTGTTGCTTTGCAGATGGCGATCGATGTAATTGCCATTCGCGCCGGGAACGACGCTTTGCCAGGACTAGCTGCTCTATTGCTGCATTCGTGTGCTTTGTGTTGTGTGTTATGTTTTGCCTTCGTGGTGTTGCGATTCGAGCCGCTGAACCCGAAACTGACTCTAGCATGCTTACGGTTCTGTTGATGTCATCTTCGCGGGTTAGCTGTGGTGTAAGTTCAATGTGCGAACTTACGTATTTTTTTTTAATTTGAGCCAGTTTGTGCTGTTAGAGGTTAGCATGACGGGATTGTTATTACTAACTGGCTGTTGGTTTAGGCTAAAGAGTACAGGCGAGTGGTCTGATGATAGATCCGAGAGAGGACTGGCGCTAATCAGATTTCGTGGGATGTTTTTTGCAACTGCGAAGTCAATCAAATCTGGCAGTTTTCTGGGGTCACTTGGCCAGTGTGTAGGTGAACCAGGGGAAACGCAGTCGAGTTTATTGCTAGGTTTTATAATTGCGTAATACAGTTGTCTACCTTTCGGCGTCACGAGGCGAGATCCCCAGTGCGTATGCTTGGCGTTATAGTCTCCTGCTGCTATAAAGTAGTTGCCCAGTGAGTTAAGGTAGGCGATAAATTGGGCTTCGGATATGGTGAATCGAGGAGGACAGTATACCGCTGCTAGAGCTAGATTGTGGCAACCCAACTGAATGTTGATAGTCAGGTAGTCAGTAGTAAACGTGTTGTGAAAGTGGTGCCATGGGCCTTTTCATCAGGATGATTAGTATTATAAAACATATACCTTTGGATTTGGAAATTGTATTTGTTGGTAAGTCGGGTTTCGGCAAGTAGCATTACGTCGATTTCATTGTCGTTCATAAATTGTGCTAGCTCAAGTTTGTGCCGTGAAACGCCTTGGGCATTCTACAGTGCAGTGCGCAGGGGAGCCATTGATTATTTTGATAGGGTGCTTTGAAGCATCTGAATCAAAATATTTTGATTTGTGAACATATTTTGCATGGTGGTTCGCATAAAAGACATGAATTCATCCATACTTTATTGCAGCCTGAGAGTCATCGTTTCCATTTTACTTTCTGCCTACTCTGCAGGTTGGTAGGGGACTGTAGGGGGTGTTTGGACATTGTAGGCAGGGCTCGCGTGATCCGATTTCATAAGACTTGCAAAGCTTACATTTTTAGTTATGGTGGAACTGCCGAGTGAAGATCGGGCTGCTGAAGAAAAGAAGACTCCTGGTGTGGATTTTGTGGGTATCAGTGGTGTATGGTGAGATCGTGCTGTTGACACTCGTTGGTTGATCCGACTTTTTAGCTCCTTGTATACTGGACAGCCTATGTAGTTTGCTGTGTGGTCTCCTCCGCAGTTGCTGCATTTTTTGCTGTTTGGCTTGTTTCTTAGTTCACACATAGCAGAGGTATACGGTATACGGAGCGGAGTGTGCAGTAAGATTTTGTGTGTCCGTATTATGCGGCTCTTCAACCGTGATTCTGCGATGCAATAGAAACTGGAGTTTGTAGATAGGATTTACTTCGTTTTTCTTGAGGGCCTTAGAGCCTTCGCCCTCGCCCCTTAGAGGCTTCGCTATCTTTTTGTCGTTATCAATGACTGAAGAAGGGGTCTCGTCAGATGTATCCGCCAAAATTTCAAATCTGTTTGCTGTGTTAGAGTTTTGTACAGTTCTTTGGCTTGGGGAGGCCCGATTGATTTTTGCGACGTTTCCCATTTTCGTGTCTTAGTGGACTTAGTTTTCTTTTAATATTTACGTAGCGATCCATGCCAGTCTGTATGGTCGAACCTAGCTTTTTAAGTGGGGCGTTAGTCGCTGCTGCGCTAGTTGCAGCTGGTAAATCCACCGACACAGCAGTTTGAACGATCGATGGACATACAGACGAAACTGATGTAGTTGTTGTTATCATTGCATTTACAGTTACTAATGTCGTCACTGTGTTGGTAACCGTGGCCAGGCATGTAGGCAGTTGGGGCGAGGCAAGGCAGAGTAGAGGGGGAGCGCACTTATCGCTTACCCCGCTTTGCACCGTCGCTGACATTGACGGAGAGAGGAGCGCGCCCTTTCGTTTTGCATAGGTTTGAGTTCGTTGGACGGTGTCGGGGTTAACGATCGCGGTAGAGCAGAAGCTTTTGTTGTTGCTGCTTCGGCTACGTCTGTCGATACGAAAGAGAAGTATGCATTGCTCTTTTGCAGCGACAGCCGACGCTCGTCTTGGCTACGTTGGCGCTGCGCCCGAACTTCGTTTGGGTTCATCAGCTTATTTGATTGATTTTTTTTACTTTTATTTGTATTTTAGTATTAGAAGTACTAATTAATAAAGAAACACAAAATAGTAGTAGCTTGTGACTTTTCATCGCACTAAGCGACTTTTCGCCGTTTTTTTTTTGTTTTGTATCGGTTTTTTTTTCAACGATTGTCTTCCGGAGCATGAGAGAACTAAATACACGTCTGCATTCGCCGAATTCCATTCGCGAATTGTTCACTCAGCTGAGATTGATATTTTTCCGGCCTTATTCCGCTGGAACAGCTCCAACATTTAGCTCGAGCGGCACAAATATTTCTACAAATTATAATGTAAACGTTCAGATTTATAATGTTTGATGCGTCTTTAATTTTTACTTTACTCTTCGTTAACAAATATTTTGTAGATTTTGTATTATATTTGATTAATTACGATTATTTTGACGTCAACTGCATTCGGATTCATAAGTGCTTACCACGAATTATGGTAAAAAATAATTCATTGGTAAGATTGTTGTTTTTGCTGATCCGGAAATACAATATACAATCAGGTCCGGTACTAAGGAGGAATCCGAGTATGTTAAAGGGAAATTCGAAAATGTTAAAACCTCCGAATGGAAACTGGAACAGGCCCGCGTATATTAATTTGGAATCCGATATATATAATGAAAATCAAAACGACAAGCATTCGGAAATAACATAACCGCATTACGGCGAAAATCCACCAATTGCACACGATGGATAAGCTATAAGATATAGATCCTACCAAGTAAGAGGAAAGTGGGAGGTTTCTAAGGATAAGGTAAACAATTTTCGGCACAGTACCGAAGCACACAGCCTGGTAGTCCATCGGGACCTGGCGCATAAATTGGCTTAACACGTTAAAGATCCAAAAGAAGAGATCTAGGACTGAAGATTAGGTTCGATTTGAACACTTTGTAAGAATAGGTCTGGCTTGAATCGACTGAAGAAGAATAAGTAGTTTGAAAAAACTGAGCAAAAAAATCGGCAATCGCCTGATCATTGTCTGCTGTCTTATTTTCAAACGATAGCGAGGAAGGCCTAGCGAATAGGCTTACGTTTAGTGTTGACAAAATCATAAAACTGTTTCGGGTCCTGCGAGAACTGTACCGTGCAACGAGAAAGATAGTTTTTATAACACTGAGCCGCTAAATAGCGAGATAACTCAGTTTGAGAACCGATATGTTTAAATTTAGAGTAGAAATTGAATTTTATGTTTTTTAGCTGAGTCAACTATTTATTAAACCAAGGAGGCTTGTTTAAGATTGACGGATAGTATAACGGAACACAGTAGCTAAAAAAGGAATTCATGGCATTGTAAAAAATATCCATGGCGTTAGCCATGTCAGTGCACATATAGAGATTGGTCCAATTAAAATCTGATATAAAATTGTTTAGCCTTCCAAAGTCCGCCCTGCGAAAGCAGTGGTGGCCGATCAGAACTACACCCCCAAGCAGTCCCAATATCAATAGTCACATCGAACGTAGGATGAACCCTGACCAAACTGACTCTTGCCGGGTCAGAGACAAAGCAGAGATCAAGCTAGCGATCTAAGTATTATCTTACATGGTTGACTAGAGACAGAGAAATGTCGAACAAGCCATTAATAAAGTTATGTTGTGCGGTAGTAAAAAGAGTATTTGAAGATTTGGTAGCAGACCAAGTAGCTCCAGGAATGTTAAAATCACCAAGAACTCTTAAATGGTCTCTATCCAAAAGTCTATTGGAGACCGATTGGATAGCGGAAAGATCGTTCCAATAAATATAAAGTTCCGACAACAGAGGAATGTAGGAACATGTAATATAAACGAAACTACATTTAACAGATAGCTTTACAAAAAGGAATTTAACATTGTTGAATTGTTTAAAAACTAATAATCCCGACTTGAGTGTGGAGTCCACCGTTATGAGGACACCACCACCTCGGCGGATAGGCCGATTCAGCCTATATAACTATATAACTATATATATAAAAGAAACTACATTTAACATATAGCTTTACTGTAAAAATCCGTACTCTTTTGGTTTATAGTTTTAATTCTTTTTACTGTGGTTAATTTCTTATCTACTAAGTAAGGACTAAGTCTCGTAGCCGCGCTGCTTACAGCGGCAGAGACCTTTATATATTCTAATGTATTCTTATGTATATATCTATGCTCGCGTATTATGGAGCGCGAGGAAATATGAATATGCACTTGAGTTCATATACCCAAGGTCTGCGGGTGGCAGTTTATGCTGGCACTTGCAGCCGGCTCGGAAGCCGAAGATCCTTAGCTCCGAAGTTTTTCCAGCTGTGTACACTTTATAAACAAATGATTGTTTATTTATATGCAAAAATGTATGAAGTACAGTGCGCATTCGATATATGTGCATCTTACATTACACAAAGGAATTAAACATCGTTGCATTCCTCAAAAACTAATTATTCCGACTTGAGTGTAGAGTCCACCGCTATGAGGACACCACCACCTAGGCGGATGGGCCGATCCAGCCTGTACTAAAGTGAACACAGCTGGAAAAACTTCGGAGCTAAGGATCTTCGTAATGCTTCGTAATGCAGAAACCCACCTTACCAACAAATACAATTTCCAAATCCGAGGGTATATGTTTTATAGTACTAATCATCCGGATGGAAAGGCCCATGGAGGCACTGGAATCCTTATTAAAAACCGCACAACACGTTTGCTACTGACTACCTGCAAGACACATCTATCAACATTCAGTTGGGTTGCCACAATTTAGCTCTAGCAGCGGTATACTGTCCTCCTCGATTCACCATATCCGAAGCCCAATTTATCGCCTACTTTAACTCACTGGGCAACTACTTTATAGTAGCAGGAGACTATAACGCCAAGCATACGCACTGGGGATCTCGCCTCGTGACGCCGAAAGGTAGACAACTGTATTACGCAATTATAAAACCTAGCAATAAACTCGACTGCGTTTCCCCTGGCTCACCTACACACTGGCCAAGTGACCCCAGAAAACTGCCAGATTTGATTGACTTCGCAGTTGCAAAAAACATCCCACGAAATCTGATTAGCGCCAGTCCTCTCTCGGATCTATCATCAGACCACTCGCCTGTACTCTTTAGCCTAAACCAACAGCCAGTTAGTAATAACAATCCCGTCATGCTAACCTCTAACAGCACAAACTGGCTCAAATTAAAAAAAAAAATACGTAAGTTCGCACATTGAACTTACACCACAGCTAACCCGCGAAGATGACATCAACAGAACCGTAAGCATGCTAGAGTCAGTTTTTGGTTCAGCGGCTCGAATCGCAACACCACGAAGACAAAACATAACACACAACACGATGCACACGAATGCAGCAATAGAGCAGCTAGTCCTGGCAAAGCGTCGTTCCCGGCGCGAATGGCAATGACAAGACTAGTCTGCTTCCCAAAGAGATGGAAAAAGTCAATAATCATAATGATACCAAAACCTGGAAAAGACCCCACGCTCACCCCCTCATACAGACCAATAAGTTTACTTTCGTGTCTATCAAAACTCTTCGAAAAATGCCTCCTAACCCGAATCATACCATACCTTAGAAGACACAATAGTATCCCAGCACATCAATTCGGCTTTCGCGAAAAACATGGAACTATCGAACAGGTGAACCGCATAACATCAGAAATCCGAAGTGCATTCGAAAATAGGGAATACTGCACTACTGTATTTCTGGACGTCTCTCAAGCATTCGACAGAGTATGGCTTGACGGCCTAATGCATAAAATCAAAACAATGCTCCCTAATAATAATTTATAGCAGGATATTTGCTGTGAGGTGCAATACATCCATGTCAGCTGAACATAACATCGAAGCTGGTGTTCCTCAAGGCAGCGTTCTCGGGCCAACTCTATACCAACTCTACACGACATTGAGGTCGTTACTATGACTGAGGTCGTTGCCCAGTTAGACTGCCAATCGCGTTTTTTTTTGCGTTTAGGAGACTCGTTCAATAGCTTAAGGCCATTAAATTGAGCATACAGAGCTACGAGCACATCATCGTTTTACGAAAACTACTAAATAGCTCTATAAAACCGCTTCTGGTTTGTCGCATGAAAGACAACATTTCCCTTTCCACATAGCGACAAGTCTCGCAGCCACTATTTTTTTACATATCGTCGACCGCCCGGGCCGTACAACCAAAGCACTTGGCGTGCACTATGTTGTTGCAAAGCCAACATCCGATCGTAAGATCGCAAATAGCAATTGGCTTCTTGCATTGTTTAATACCACAGACTGTATCACAGGACATTCTAGTTATTGACCACAGTATAAGTATTACGTTGAGAGAGAGATTAAATAAAACACCAGCGGTTTAAAGCAAAGTTGAAAACAATATCGAGAGCGCACAAAAATACGATCGTTCACTTTAAAAGAAAATAGACGAAGGGTATATACACATACTTGAGTTAGTTGGTGTGGTAACAGAATGCTGACACTTGCATTTTCTGTCAGCGGACCAAATCATACCTATCGGTGCATATTTCGGGTTTATGACCGGGACTTTGATTATGTAAACATTCCAACAAAGTGTTACAGTGTGTACCCTTTAAGTACTCTTGGTACAGTGGGTTTTCAATATATGTGTATATTACATCTCCCTCCGAACCCTTAACTGCGTTATCACTCTGGGCACACAATAAATTTGGTGAGACGAGCACACAATATCTGCAGAGCTTTTTACAACTTAGGTACACATTAAAAACAATTCGATTCTAAGTTTCAGCATTATACAAAACCAATCTAGTTTCCAAACAAAAAAGTCGAAAATGAGAGGATATTGTTAACTATAACATTAATTAATAGTAAAAAATGCATTAAAAAAGTTTTCCATTTCAAAATCTCAGTTAAAGTATTGTAGAAACTGTATCTTTATCAGCGACCTGTATCCAGCATTTTGCAATACTATTTGTGAAGATTTCATAGCGCTGATACCAAAAGAATCGTTTGGGAAGAAAATGGCAGAAACACTTAATTTACGTTGAATTGTTTAAATTTCGAAATGAATATAGGGTGAGGCGTATTTACATTCGCACAGTTTATCGATCTATTTTCCTTTTAGACTTTGGGCAGGATTAATATTAGCTGTAGAATTGACTCGAGTCTTTTCAAGTCATTTGTTTGGTTGATAGTTGCTTATTGGATAGTTAACTATATTGTATGGAGTTCACATAGTTGTATCTGCTTCCTTTTTCTGCTATGTGTTGGCCTCCTCTTCGCATATTGGAGCATAGATATGCTGTAGTCGGTTTCAGTGCAGACAACCAACTCACGTGTACAAAATTCAGCTTCGTTACTTATGTCCTCTTGCTAGTATTGGTCGTCTTCCAATACTCGTTTTGTTCGAAGTACCTTCACCTTAGGATATGAAAATCAAAGCGACAAGCATTCGGAAATAACATAACCGTAGCGCAAGCATTAACTCCATATCTATCTTACAAAATTCTTCAAGCTTTTTTGTCGAAAGAAGACTACATCCGGATTAAGGTAATCAATCCGGATATAGTCTTCATTCTACTAAATAGCTGAATGCTTGTGTTACTACGGAACTAAAACTATAAGACCAAACTTGTCTACCAAATAGTGTATGCAGAGTAAAAATTTAACCGCCGATACCAGCAGAGAGATTTCCGAGGTACGTAAATCGAAACCAAATTCTGGGCTACGATCAAGCGGATTTTAGGAAAGGTTACTTGATATTAGATAGCGATTTTACTCTAACATTACAGCATCCGAGTACTAATAGGTCAATTGAAAAGTCCCCGATCTACCATATTTATTTGGCAAAAATTCTCCATAGTTGCCTTTGAGAGCGATACACCGATCATATCGGAAGTAACTCGAAGCGCAGTTAAACCACCTTTGTCATCGCTTGTAGCGCTGTTCATTGTCTTTGTAAAACAAGACATTCTCCTGAAAATGGCGTCAGGCCGTTTTTGATGAATATCATCGCTTACAGTTCACTCAGCTGAGATTGATATTTTTGTCCGGGCTTATTCCGCTGGAACAACTCCAACATTTAGCTCGAGCGGCACAAATATTTCTAAAAATTATATTGGAAACGATCAGATTTACAATGTTTGATGCGTCTTTAATTTTTACTTTACTCTTCGTTAACAAATATTTTGTAGATTTTGTATTATATTTGATTAATTACGATTATTTTGACGTCAACTGCATTCGGATTCATAAGTGCTTACCACGAATTATGGTAAAAAATAATTCATTGGTAAGATTGTTGTTTTTGCTGATCCGGAAATACAATATACAATCAGGTCCGGTACTAACTAAAAATCTACATCGAAATTATTTTCCAGACGTTTTCTATTTTTCACTTTTGAAAAATCCTCACCGAGTTTAATTTCTCTCTGGTAACCTCCGAATGTTAACAGAATGATAATTTCCGAATTGGATCTTATTTTAAACCCATTCTAAAGAGCGGTATCATTCGGATATAAAAAGGACCAAAGGGAAATTGTATTCAAATTCCTCAAATCATCAAGAGGAATCCGAGTATGTTAAGGGAAAATGTTAAAACCTCCGAATGGAAACTGGAACAGGCCCGCGTATATTCATTTGGAATCCGATATATTTAATGAAAATCAAAACGACAAGCATTCGGAAATAACATAACCGCATTACGGCGAAAATCCACCAATTGCACACGATGGATAAGCTATAAGATATAGTTTTCCGATTTGAATGCAATTATTGCTATAATTAAGCTTAATATCTAGTAAAAAAAATTACTAATTGACCCGATCTGAAACATTTCGACTTATATAATAATAAGAATAGAAAGAAGACTATATGTAAAGCTACACTCAGATAGCTTAAAAACTGAGAGACAAGTTTGCATATAATCAGTCAGACAAACAAGGCAAGGTCGACTGAAACTTATACTACATAGGGTCGCATATGTCTCCTTCTTTCCTTTGCTTACTTCTAACTACAATCATTAAGCAAAATTACAAAACTTATACGTTAATCTACTTACAGTTATTTCGATCGCCGCCAAATAGCTTATGATATCGAATAAAATCCGGACGCCCACCTAGGTATTTGCCGTTTTTATTTAGGATTTCTTTAATTAACTCTAAATTATTCACTACCAGACATCTAGTGTGTCCAAGAGTCATGGAATAAATGTCACCGTATTTTTTTATTAATGCACCAAAACCATCAAAAGGATTATTTTGAAATCGACCAAAAAAATCCATATTACCAATTATTGGCCAAGGCTGAGGACCGGGAGCCTGATTAAATTTTCGAATTTTCTTTCCCCTATAAAAAAGGCCGATTGGAAGAAAAACAGCTTTGTTTAATTGCATTAATAGGATCACATAGGAAATTATAATAACGATAATTCCGAATGCCAATATTAAATATAACATCGATAAAATCATAGTTTCACTAAGTTTACACGGCATTAATCGGTGTTAGTAGTTCACAATAAGTCAAATAAATTTAGGTTGTCTTTTTTATTTAGCGCAGAACTTTTTATAACTGAGATCTAATGTTCACTGCTTGAGAGCTACTTTTAAAATCGCTTATATTTAAATATAGGACATCGTATGTATGTATTTTTTTCGTGAATTTGTCAACGTGGGGATATGATAATACGACGAATTCATTTATATTTACATGCATATGTATATATGTACATATGTATGTATGTATATGAATGTGGTGCCACATCTCAGTTATATCGTTAAAGGTGGTGCCGTGGCAATGTGAAATCGTTCCGAAAAGTAAAACAAAAACAAAATATTATTGGAATATAAATCGGAATATATATACATATATGAACATATATAAATATAAAAAATAAAAATACAATAAAATATAAATAATACGTAATCTACATATATAAGTTAACAGTGCAGTTACCTCCCTTGCCCTCATCACCCCCACGATGAGCTAAACTGCACACGCGCATCCGGTTACACCCCGCTGAGACAGCGGTCCAGCGACGCAGCGATATAACACAGCGGTCAAGGATTGCAATGCCGGCAATTCGGCCGCTAAGTGCAACGCCGCTGCCAACGTCGGCGCAAGCTCTGCCGGCGTGCAAAGGCTTGCTAAGGAATGCAACGAGAAGAAGGCGGCACTTAAAATTGGACTGGCGATCGCGATTGATTTCTTTTTGACACCTTAACTATCCAACCTTCAACACTTCAGTTTTTAAGGAAATAAAAATTATAACGAATAAATATAAATCTCACTTGACTTGGCGGATAACTGCCATACCGATCATGTTCAGGTGAACATGTCCTTGACACATCGGGATGTGGAAGGATTTAACTGGCGCCCGAACAGGGACACATCAAAGGAAAGATGATGAGTATTCCCGAAGGAAGGGGAGAAAGAAAAAATGTTCGTAAAGTTGGAATAACATAGTGTGGTGTGGTACAATTAAAACAAATAAATAAATGGAGAAAATAAAAAAGATATATTAAAAATAAGGAAAGTGGAAAAAATAAAAAATGTTATTATTCGTAAACAATAAAACAATCGATTCCTCGATCATAAAATAAAATAAAAAATTTTTAACTTGGAAAATCTCTTTTTTCAAGACAAGTAACTGACTCTCAACAGTGATCTGCTAACATAGCACATTACGGGCCGGAATTGTTACAATAAAATAATAAAAGTAACAGACCCGCTGCGGTGATTTTTTTAAATCACCAGCGCAAAAAAACGTTACGATTAAACGATAGAAGTGACAAACCCGCTGCGGTGAATTTTTTAATTCACGAGCGCAAAAAAGTTTGCATTAAAAATAAAAGAAGTGACAGACCCTCCGCGGTGATTTTTTTAAATCACGGGCGCTAATTATGCGTCACAGAAAATATAACGATTAAATAAACGGCAACCGCTATAACTTGATTACGAGCGGCCCCTTTATAAAGAATAAATTTATAACAAAAAAATGGTGGTGGTAGCTAGATACGCTCAGTGTAACCAACACAGTAAGGGCCGCCTAGTGAGCTGTGTGGTTAACAGTACCTTAGTAGGCAGTAAGCCAAAGGAGATTAATATGGCCCACGGTGCCTAAAGCCTTCTGAAATGGAATAAAAAAAAAATGATTTTGAAATAGGAAAAAATGTCCACTGGGAAAAAATATTATACCCCGAGAAATAAGAGAAATTATTATGAAGCATGTCGACGAAGAAGTTATTCCATACACACACACACACACCGAACTTCCCAACTGTTAACGAATTGGTTATTTTAAACGTCACTAAAATCATTTCTTTTATGTTTAGGATCTGCACGTTGTAAGTGACAGCACCAACACTCGAACCAACAATAAATTGAATACGCAAATCTACACGAATATACAACCTACCACACAAAGAAAAAACGGAATACTGGTAAGTGAAACGTTTTCAAGCAACGTAAAATATAAAACAATATTAAAACGAAAATACATTAATCAAAACCTGGACCTTAACAGTCGCTCTGTCCCCTGATAATAAAATCCTACTCAAGTTTCGCCCGTGTTAACTAACCTTAAAATGGAGGAAATGAAAGCGGCCCTGACGAAGTTTGAGAGAACCTAGTCAGGAGGATATAAAAAAGGTTACGGATAAGGTAGGTGAGTTAGAGGTCGCCCGGGAAAAACAGGACCCAATTGTCCCCCAGTCAATGCCCTTGACGCCCGCGCGCACCGAATACGAATTGAACGAGATTTCAAAGCTGCCGGACTGCGTCAAGGAGCTACACGTTTTTGAGGGCGAATTCAGTGGTTATGATTCTTGGATCGGCAGAGGCGAGGCCATCTTAAGGGATTACCAAATAATCAGGGACCGACCGCTTTACCGATCTATAGTCCTTGGTATAGGGCAAAAAATAAGGGGTATTGCCGAAATTACACTTATTTCTTACAACGCCCCGGATGACGATTGGCCAGAGATTAAGCCTCCATTACGCCGAGAAACGCGACCTACGTACTCTTGAACACCAAATGGGTCAAATGACCTCGGGAGCTAAAACCGTAGACGCCTTTTACTCTTGCGTGAATAACCATTTTGCCTTAATAATTTGCTGTCTTAAGAATGGGAGCCAAAGTTCCGAGATTGTCGATGTCCTTGTGGAATCATACAGGGACCTAGCTTTGGATGTGTTTATTAGAGGATTAAGTGGTGACCTATCTCCCAGAGGCTTATGCCATCTGTCTAGAATTACAAAACCTTACCTTAAAGAATCACGTGACCTATGCCAACCACTCACAGTCGCACCAACCCTATCACCCCAAGTATTCTTGGGGAGCGCAGACAACTTATCCTACATATAACAATCAAATGGCAGCAAGTAACGGGAATTTTCAATCCGCCCCGAGATACACGGGACCCCGTGCTATCAAGATGGAATCCAATCAATCAGGAAATTCTTATCGCTCCAAACAAAGCCATGGCAATGGCAATTTAAGTATTAAGCACTCACCGGGGGCTTCAGCTAACCTTAATCCCTTCCGTAAATCTCAACGGTTATACCATATGGGTATTTCCTTGGGGCCCGCTACCTGTGGGAATATTAAGGAATATTCAATTATTTTTGAACCACTTTCACCCGGCGAAGTCGTTAAAACGAGCGTAAGAGCTGAAATCCGCACGAGCACTCAAGAACCAATATATTCAAAAAGTTACCCTTACCCCGCCAATATGAGGAAAAACAAGTTGAGGAACTCCTGCGCGATGGAATTATAAGGCCTTCAAAAAGTCCTTACAATTCCCCTATATGGGTGGTTCCGAAAAAACCCAAGTCCGGTGGGGAAAAGCAGTACCGGATGGTAATCGACTTCAAGCCTATATGGGTGGTTCCGAAAAAACCCAAGTCCGGTGGGGAAAAGCAGTACCGGATGGTAATCGACTTCAAGCGTCTCAACGCTGTCACGATCTCCGATACCTACCCGATCCCCGATATAACGTCGACCCTGTCCAGCCTAGGTGAAGCTAAATTCTTTACCACGCTTGATCTGACATCAGGCTTCCACCAAATTCACATGAAAGAATCCGACATACCAAAATCCGCGTTCTCCACCCTAATGGGAAATACGAATTCCTTCGTCTCCCATTCGGCCTGAAGAATGCCCCCGCAGTCTTCCAAAGAATGATTGACGATGTGTTGCGAGAACACATCGGCCAAATCTGCTACGTATACATAGACGATATTATCGTCTTTAGTAAAGATTACGAATCTCACTGGCAAACCTTCGTGCCATTTTCGAGAAACTTAAGGAAGCCCGACTGCAAGTAAACCTAGAAATGACGCAATTCTTGAGTACTCAGGTGGAATTCCTAGGTTATGTAGTAACCTCAGATGGAGTCCGCGCCGATGAGAAAAAGGTTAAAGCCATCAAAGATGCATATCAACCACCACCGAATGTGAAAGAACTTAAAAGTTTTTTGGGAATGACTTCCTATTTTTATTTGCGATTACGCGAAGGTGGCCAAGCCCCTGACCAACCTCACTAGGGGAGAGCATGCTAATGTCAAAGCATCGCAATCGAGAAGAATCCAAATTGTGCTCGATGAAGAGGGCTCGAAAGCCTTTAAAGACTTGAAAACTATTCTTGCTTCTTCGGAGGTTTTAGCGTTCCCAGACTTTAACAAGCCAATCCAACTAACCACTGATGCCTCAAATTAGGCCATCGGGGGTGTACTCTCTCAGAATGACAACGGTAAAGACCGGCCATTGCCTAAAATGACCCGTCGGATTAAGGCACAAGTGTCTTCTTGCTCAGTTTGCAAAATGTTCAAGTACGGTAGACACCCCAACAAACCAGAACTTCAGCTGACCCCTATTACAACTTACCCATGCGAGATTTTGCACATCGATCTTTTCACGATCGAAAACCTCAAATTCCTAAGTTGTATAGACCAATTTTCAAAATCCGCGAAACTTTTTCCAATTGCATCCAAGTCGTCAATTCATCTACGCGAGAGATTGACTGAAGTGCTGCATTACTTCACGGCACCTAAAACCATGGTATCGGATAACG
>VNJM01003340.1:0-35676 GCA_008042475.1 Drosophila kanapiae | reverse complement strand
ACACAGCAGACGCTACTTGGACAGGCTAAGGAGTCACCCTAATTCACTGGCTAGCAGGCTGGCTGACCCGCAAACTTTTAGAAGACTTAAGAGAATACACCCCAGCGATCTGTCTTCCCGCTTTGTGCAATAATTAGAAACAATTTAAACACATGTACATAACTGTAATATTGTAAATAATCGTTTATAGGCCCATATGTTCCATACTCACCCCTCCTTCAAAACGCCCGGTCATGTTCTAATGGCTTTGAACGATTCCGGCGACAATAAAGAAATAATAATAGGAAAAGGAAAAAAAAAAAAAAAAGAGAGAGACTTTAAAAAATGAAAAGTTTCTCATCTGTTTGAAGTTGAATTTAGTGACAACAAAATCGGAGGCAGAAGCATTTAAACTATTGCTTAAGTGGGCTTTTAAATCGTTTGGTGTCGCGTCCGGATTTAATCTTGAGACAAAGATGGTTTTAGGAGGAGCAATTTCAAAAATTGCGTTCGGTTTCCGCTGCTTGATGCCCGATATGGGCTTTGTGGGAACCGGATCTAAAACATTAGAGACGTGTGCGTGGCCTTGGGATTGTACATTGGATTGTACATCAGGAAGAGTGACCACGGATATTAGGCCAGTATTATTAGGAGGCTCAGGCGATGCGGATCCAATGAACAGTGGTGACCTGGAGTCAGTAGAACCAGAAGTAGCAGCTGCCGTCTGAATATCATTTTCGTCACCAGAGACAGCGGCGAGATGGGAGACGAAAAGCCTGGAAATTTCAAAAACGCATTAGACTGGGTGGTTTTAGATGGGTGGCTTAGTCACTTAACGGCTTTCGGTGCTTAAAGGTTGATTCCGCCTTCTGAAAACGACTTAGGAGGTCGTTAAAACCAGCACATAAAGATTGATATTCGAGATCTGTCTGTCTTATAAAAACCATTATCTCGATTTTTATATGTTGGCAGTTGTTGGATTTTGTACGGTCAGATATTAGGGCCGCATTGTGACATTTCGCGTGGGCGATGTTATCGCACAGACAACAACAAACTGTAGGCTGCTTAAGCGTAATTTTTGCTTTAAGTTGGCAATCAGCAATGCAGCAGTTGTTTTTTTTAGACTCGTCGGAAAACACTGACAGCTAACCCTAATTAATCTAATTTATGACGGTAATTAGCGACATCAATGGTCGTGACAGCCACCTTAACATACTACTGACCGCCAAGGCAAGTAAGATTTATATTTATTCGATATAATTTTTACATCCTTAAACTTAAGTGTTGAGGGTTGGATAGTTAAAGTGTCAAAAAAGATCAATCGCGATCGCCAGTCCAATTTTAAGTGCCGCCTTCTTCTCGTTCCATTCCTTAGCAAGTCTCTGCTCGCCGGCAGAGCTTGCGCCGACATTGCCAGCGGCGTTGCACTTAGCGGCCGAGTTGCTGGCATTGCAATTCTTGGCCGCTGTGTTATATCGCGTCCCGCAGATCAGTGACCTTTCGGAGGGGGCGTGCTGGAACAGTTTGCCTCCAGTTCGCCAATGCCCCGGGGCGTAGGAATGCCTTTTGGTAGATGTTATCTTCCGCCACACGACATACAGCAGAGCGACCACAATGAAGATCATCGCTGTTTCTGTTAGAATTGAAATTAGGAAATTATTAGATACGGTTGATAATCTTTCTAGGTTCTGAAGTCCTAAGTCGTGAACATATTTCAGAGAAAGCTTGTACCCCGCGGCCGTTACATTGGTTAAAACGGCCGCCATGACCATCACGTTCGTTGACATATAGCTGCTGTATGACATATCCCCGATGCTCACGGTATCATTATCATATTGAACTATGAATGAGCCGGACAGTTGGCGGTTTCCCGAGTCGGCGATGATTGTGCCGTTGAAGTTGGTCAGGAACAGGGTGCTCTACTACCTCCTTTAGATCTTTCTCCTGACAAACCGTCGTATTCCCAATGGAGTGTCTATGAGAAACAGTAGCCTAGCCCGATCTTTCACGCCATATTCTATGTATGGAACGCTAGAGAGACGTCGGCCATAAAACTTACCTTATCTGCCCTGTCAACCTCACTCCCAAGGTGGAGTTGGTCGACAGTTTGACCGTTTACCAATTGTGTATCGCTATTCCGGTAAGTATCCTCATAATGGGTCTCCCCATTAGGGCTTCCTTCAAACTCACTGGTAGCGGCCCCCAAGGAAGTACCCAAATGGTATAACCGTTGAGATTTACGGAAGGGATTAAGATTAGCTGAAGCACCCGGAGAGTGCTTAATACTTAAATTGCCATTGCCATGGCTTTGGTTGGAGCGATAAGAATTTCCTGATTCATTGGACTCCATCTTGATAGCACAGGGACCCGTGTATCTCGGGGCGGGTTGGAAATTCCTGCCCGCGTTATGATAATGGTTACTTGCTGCAATTTGATTGTTAGATGTAGGATAAGTTGTCTGCGCTCCCCAAGAATACTTGGGGTGATAGGGTTGGTGCGACTGGGAGTGGTTGGCAAAGGTCACGTGATTCTTTGAGGTAAGGTTTTGTAACTCTAGATAGATGGCATAAGACTCTGGGAGATTCCTCGGGCCTCGAATTATTAACAACTTTGATAGGTCGCCACTTAATTCTCTAATAAACACATCCAAAGCTCGGTCCCTGTATGATTTTAAAAAATGGTTATTGACGCAAGAGTAAAAGGCGTCTACGGGTTTCGCTCTCTGGGTCATTTGACCCATTTGGTGTTCAACAGTACGTAGGTCGCGATTGTCGGCGTAATGGAGGGTAAGGATTCGCTTAATCTCTGACCAATCGTCATCCGGGACGTTGTAAGAAATAAGTGTCGTTTCGGCATTACCCCTTATTTTTTGCCTTATGCCAAGGACTATAGATCGGTAAAGGGGTCGGTCACTGATTATTTGGTAATCCCTTAAGATGGCCTCGGCTCTGCCGAGCTGACGCAGTCCGGCAGCTTTAAAATCTCCTTTAATTCGTATTAAATGCGCGCGGGCGTCAAGGGCTTTGACTGGGGGACAATTGGGTCCTGTTTTTCCCGGGTGACCTCTAACTCGCCTACCTTATCCGTAACCTTTTTTATATCTTCATTAACACTGGCCATCTGGCCAAGCAATGCTGTCAAGGTTCCCTGAAACTTCGTCAGGGCCTCTTTCAATTCCTCCATTTTAAGGTTAATTAAGTTGAATAGACTGAGGACAGAGCTACAGTTAAGGCCCAGGATTTGATTAGTGTATTTTCGTTGTACTATTGTTTTATATTTTACGTTGCTTGAAAACGTTTCACTTACCAGTATTCCGTTTTTTCTTTGTGCGGTAGGTTGTATATTCGTGTGGATTTGCGTATTCAATTTAATGTTGGTTCGAGTGATGGAGCTGTCACTTCCAATGTGCAGATCCTAAACATAAAAGAAATAATTTTAGTTTCAAATAACCAATTCGTTAACAGTTGGGAAGTTCGGTGTGTGTGTGTGTGTGTGTGGCGAATAATTTCTTCATCGACATGCTTCATAATAATTTCTCCTATGTCTCGGGGTATAATATTTTTTTCCCAGTGGACATTTTTTCCTTTATCACAATCATTTTTTTGTAATTTCATTTCAGAAGGCTTTAAGCACGGTGGGCCGTATTAATTCCCTTTGTCTTACTGCCTACTAAGGTACGGTTAACCCCATAGCTCACCAGGCGGCCCTTACTGTGTTGGTTCCACTGAGTGTATCTAGAAGCTACCACCACCATTTTTTTTGTTAAAAATTTATTCTTTATGAAGGGTGCGCTCGTAAACAAGTTACCGCAGCGGTTGTCATTTATTTAATCGTTATTTTCTGTGACGCATAATTACCGCCCGTGATTTAAAAAAAAATCACCGCGGCGGGTCTGTCACTTCTTTTATTTTTAAGGCAACATTTTTGCGCTCGTGAATTAAAAAAAAATTCACCGCAGCGGGCTTGTCACGTTTTTTGCGCTCGTGATTTTAAAAAAATCTCCGCAGCGGGCCTGTTACTTTTATTATTTTATTCCGGCCCGTAAATGTGCTATGTTAGCAGATTACTGTAGCGAGTCAGTTACTTGTCTTGAAAAAAGAGATTTTTCAAGTTACAAATTTTTTATTTGTTCACGAATAATTTTCTTATTTTTTCCACTTTCCTTATTTAAAAAAAAAATTTTTTTTATTTTTCTTTTTTTTTTTAATTGTACCACACAACACTATGTCTTCCCAACTTCAACATTTTTTCCTTCTCCTCTTCCTTCGGGAGTCCCCATCATTTTTTCTATCATGGGTCCCTGTTCGGGCGCCAGTTAAGTCCTTCCAAGTCCCGATGTGTCAAGGACATATTTACCTTAACATGATCGGCATGCCAGTTGTCCGCCAAGTCAAGTAAGATTTATATTTCGTTATAATTTGTATTTCCTTAAAAACCTAAGTGTTGAGGGTTGGATAGTTAAAGTGTGAAAGGGATGTAACTGCACTGTTAACTTATATTATAAATATGTGGATATGCAGATATATACATATGTATGTACCTACATATATGCACAAAGACAAATCGCATTGTTTGGTAGGATAATCACTATGGTCCAAAATACGATTACTTTGGCATAAACTCTAAAAATTGAGTTACAGACCTCAAACTTTGGACATTGTTTTTTTTAAGAAAGATAAGTATGCAAAAAAATGTTCCCTGCGCGATTACGCCTCCCATACAAACCAAGTGGTAGTATTATTAGTAAAAACTGAGTAATGACACTTAATACAGACAATATAGTTTCATTTATTTCAGAAATGTCTTAGATATCTGGATACATCGATACTACGAAACATCGTCTTCTTCTTCTTCTAGTACTATAGAGACATAATTGGCGCGTACTGGGTCTTTCAGCTTCCACTGCTTTTCCTTTATATTTTGTTGGTGACTAAAGAATTGGAAAGTTCCGAGCTTGAAAGGCGATATTAATTAATTTTTGTCAGTGTAGTCCCTTCGCGCACACATTTTACCTGCTTCACCACTGCGACGGGTCGCGGTGGTGGGGGTTGTAATTTTTTCTTGTTTTCCTTCTGCGCTGTTGCTCCCTCCCTTGGATTTGCTACCCTTGCATCGCTCTTCGTTTAGGTCCTTATCAAAATCAGATCCACATTGTAATTCTTTTTTAGGTGGGATGTTGTTGTCGGTAGACGGATGTCCAAAAGGCTAAATACTTCTTAGAGAAAAGGTTTTTTTTTGTATTTTTTCTTTCTCTTTCCTTTAAGCATTAGATAGTAATGGATCCGAGGAATCTATCGCCTTGTGGAAAAGGTCAGTCATAGAATTGATCTGACTATTTTTTCTTGCATGTGAGACTCTGTCTTTCGCTTAAGCATTCTAGTGGAACTAACTTCGAATTATTTACTTGATAACCATGGACTAGTAATTTGTAAATTGTTGGTGACATTGGGTACCACGTGTATTTATGCACATGTCAGAGGCTGAGACATTTGATACTGATGCGCAGTTAGTTGCGATCAACTACGAGCACTTCTCCGTCTTCGATCTCCGAGCCAACTGAAACTCTGCTCCCTCTGTCCGCTTCCCATGGCAGTATCCAATTGTCACCCACTCGGCTAAGACGACACTCTCTCTCGTTCTCAATCCTCGCTCTCAGCAATTATGCAAGGAAAAGGAACCACAAATAACTCATTGCGTAGTTTCTTTTGTTCTATATTGTTTCTCTTTCTTAACGCTTTACAGTTTAATTTACATTTTGCTTCTTCTTATACATCTCCGACACATATGTATATAAGCAAAACGTTTTCTCACAAAAAGTACGGAAATTTTAAGAGTCAATATAATAGTTATAGGAAATTGCTATTAATATAACAAAAAGATTATTTAAAAAGGGTTTTGCAAAGCCTGTTATGGATGATAGTTGTTTACTTATTGCAATAGCTCTTGCTGTGTCGCGGCACGGATTAGTCTATCGATAGTCAGATAAGTTTGAGTTTAATGCCACCAGCATTAGTATTTTCTTGTGTGAGATTGTTAACATTGTTATGAATGGTCATACTGAATAAAATTAGGTTTTTGTCGATATTTCGATATTTGGACGTTGATGCACTATGGTCAGTACACTCAAGTGGCCCTTTCGACACAAAGCACGTACTTGTTAGGGTTAGGTGTTAGTAGGCGCGATAGGATAAAGTTTGCGAGGAAATTAACTACTGACGTGCTGCCTGAATGTTTGGTTTCATACGTACTAAGTTAGTTAGGATTAAAGTTTCTAGTTTGGGAAGGCTGTCTACGTGAGAGTTTATTGGGTACATATCATTATAATTAGCGCACAAAACTCTAAAGGGTTCATGCACTTCATACGATGATCTAAAATGACGCAACACTAAAGGTAAAAAGGATCTAGTATATCTACTCGGTACGTGGAAATTTAGCTGACTTATCAGGTCAGAACTCTCCACGTCACCGCGGATTAAATTAAAAATAAAGGTAATACCTAGCATGGTTCTACGGTCGGCTAAGGATGGTAGGTTAATTAGTAAGAGTCTACTTGTGTAAGAAGGTAACCTTCGGCCTGAATCCCAGTTAAAGTTGCGTAGAGCGAAAAGCAATAAGTTCTTTTGGACTGAATCGATTCGTTTTCTGTGGACATCATATTGTGGATTCCAAGCGCACGAGCCATACTCCAAGATAGGACGAGCTAATTAAGTATATAATGTTTTTGTTACATAAGGGTCATCGAATTTCTTCGACCACCGCTTAATAAATCCAAGCACACCCCTTGCTTTATTCAACATGCGCGAAATATGATCTATAAAGTCGAGTTTAGGATCCATGCGGACGCCCAAATCGTCGGCCAGGGTGATTCTTTCCAAAGAGCATCCGTTTAGCATATAAGTCGCAAGCATGGGAGTGACACGTGAAATTGTCATTAGCTTGCCCTTAGAGCCATTTAAATTTATTAACTTAACATGGCACTATGTTTGAAAGTTATTCAGATCTGTTTGTAAATCCGACTGGCAAGAGCTGTCTTTATACTGCACACAAAGCTTAACGTCATCTGCGTACATCAGCACTCTAGAGTTAGCCAAAACTTTGGGCAGGTCATTAATTAATAATGTAAACAATTAGGGACCCAAATGGTTCCCTTACGGGACCCAAATGGTTCCCTTACGGGACCCCAGAGGTAACCCGGAGAACATTAGATATGCTGTTTTTAAAGAGGACTTTCTGCGTTCTGCCAATCAGATAACTTGAGATCCATTTAAGAAGATCAACAGGAAAACCCATTAAATCGAGTTTCCTAACAAGAAGGGAGTGATTAACGGAGTCAAATGCTTTACTGAAATCAGTATAAATTACATCTGACAGAAAGTTCTTTTGGAAGCCCTTTATTATAAATGCAGTGAGCTCCAAAAGATTGGTTGTTGTTGATCTTCGCCTAATAAATCCATGTTGACATGGAGAGAAGGCTGTTCTACAAAGATGCTGCAAATGGGGAGTTATCGATTTTTCGAAGAGTTTTGGGATGGCTGACAACTTAGAGATTCCTCTATAACTGTTGGCATCCGTTTTGCTACCTTTTTGCGACGATGAATAACAAATGATTCCTTCCAAATAAGGGGAAAGTGGGAGGTTTCTAAGGATAAGGTAAACAATTTTAGAAGGGGAATGCTCAAGGTCTTGGCACAGTACCTAAGCACACAGCCTGGTATTCCATCGGGAACTGGTGCATAAACTGGCTTAACACGTTGAAGATCCAAAAGAAGTTTCGTTTAAACTAGGACTGAAAATTAGACTCGATTTTGTAAGAATAGGTCTGGCGCTAGGTTCCGCTCTTCGGATCACTCCGATTGTGCTATCTTATTGAGAGGGAAGAGAAACTGCGGTATGAAAGATTACGTGTGTATTTCAAGTTAAGGTATCTGATGTACATATATGGAATAAAACATTGCTGGCAACTCGTACTGCTTACTGTTATGGAAAGGCGATCGTTTGCTTATGGTCGGCGTTATACATCTTTTATTCGCATCTCTATTGGCATTGTTTATTCGCACCTCTTATTGGAACTCTGTACGATGCCTACATCACACTCGCCACGGCGGAGCCCGAAATTTGATGTTTCGAGCGCTCCCGCAGCTCTGATCACCACGGCCACGGCAACGGGCACTACGACCAGCTCTGCGACTGCGGCTGGTAATCAGAAGCGGCCACGGACTCCGATGGAAAGTGGAATTCCTGCAAAGAAGTCAAGTGGCTGTCTGCAGACTGATGGATCAGAGCATATTACGGATTCTACGACTGTACAAGTGACGACCCTAATGGAAAGGATCGCGCATTTAGAGAAGGAGTTGGACAAGACAAGGGCAAGTGAAGGATAAGCAGAGGCCGCAAGGAATCCCATTAATATCGGGTTGAGCGGTATTGGTGCAAGCGGTGCAGCGAATACGCCGCCATGCTTGAGTGAAACTGTGCCAGAACCTGCAACGGCAGGTATTGAGTGAGAACCTGCAACGGCAGACATTGAGTGGTCTGCAAGTGGAGATTGGGGTGACGCCATCTTAGTGGCCAATTTTGTGGAAATTTGGCACCAACGCCAATTTGGCAAGTCACACGGACCTGCACAACACCAACTATAAGCCATTCTATATTTTTGTGTTACAGCCACGGTGCAGCCAGAACTTGGTAAGGTTCGGACACTAAGGGAGCCACAACGCAACTTGGAGGTATCTCCGCCATCGCCTGGATCATATGGATCGACATTGGCGAGTATACCTGGATGGACGCCACGTAGATTACCTGATCTCCCCGAGTTTGAAGAACAACCAGAGGCTAGTGAAAGCCTTGAAGGGTGAGGCTTGAGCACCAGCTGTAATGGAGCAGCTACGATTCCGTTATGGGCGTCCAGAGCAACTGATTCATAGCCAACTGGACAGCGTGCGGGATGTGCAGCCAATTCAGGAGCACAATCCTGAACCTAAAAGGTAAGAGTCGACAAATCAATGTGCAGTGGAAAATCCGCCAAAACATCGCACGAAGGTGGTTAGCTTGCAAATTAGTGGAGCGGGCAAGCCAAAGCGCCATGGCTTAAGAAATGTGTACGGAGTAGCAAATTTGACACTTCCGATGCAAAACCTGCGTCGGGAAGATGTGAAGGACGGGAAGGCGAATGCACGCCTGCCTGTAAAGCCGTACTACAATGCAGCGCCAAGGATCCTGATTCGTTTGGATCATGCGCACCTAAGAGTCCCCCCTTAAAGCCAGAAGATTTGGAACAGGAGGGCCATACGTAGCCACCACCCCAGTTGGATGGGCGGCATATGGACCTGTAAAAGGAAATCTATGTTCTCCATTTCAGAAATCGTGCCCTTTAGCCGTTTCTCAGGATGATCTTCTGGAGAGCGGTCGTGGCGATCATCGAGTACCACTACGTGGATGACTACGTCGAAGATGAGGCTGTTGCTATTTCAACAAGGGTGAGAGAAATTCATGCGGATGCCGAGTTCGATATGTGCCGGTTCACTTCCAGTTCGGCAGATGTGGTCAAGGCTTTGAATCCACTAGGATCCTAAGTGGATCAAAACACTAGGAAGAAAATCCTGGGAATGTACTTGCAGCCGGCGGCAGACGACTTCAAGTTCAGGGTCATATCATACCTAGCAGCGTGAGGGCCGGAGAACGCGTCCCTACCAAGAGAGAGTTCTTGAGTCTGGTCATGTCTACGTTTTACCCGATTGGGTTTTTAAGCTGCTACATGGTCACTGCCAAAATGTTGATGCAAGAAATTTGGCAGCGAGGTGTTGACTGGGACGAGTCGTTACCAGACGGATTGGCCGCAGCCTTTGAAAACTGGCGGCAAGAGATGAGGTACGTTGGAGAATTCCGATGTCCACGCTACTACTTCGGCGCTGGACGAGTGCGGACACTATAGCTGCATGTTTGCGTGGATTCCAGACAATCGCAGCGGCGGCTTATAGCCGGGCCACATACGAGAATGACGGCGTGCAGGCGCATTTCGTGTGTTCGAAAACGAATGAAGACTATGTCAATCCCCCGACAGGAACTCTAAGCAACAGTACTGCGTACGCGACTGATGGACACTGTAAAATAGGAACACGGTGTGGCGAGCAGCCGGTGCGCACTCTGGAAGGATTCTAAGACAGTTCTGCATTGGATAAGCGGAACCCACCGGAGATACAAGAAGTTTGTCGGGAATCGAGTTGCAGAAATCTTGGAATCCACGGAGGTATCCCAATGGAGATGCATACCTTCTGCCAAAAACGTGGCAGACGACGCGACGAGGGATCAGCAGCACGTGGACCTCAGTATTGGTTCGCGGTGGCGCATACAATGAAGGAGCTTGCGCTCAAGGAACACGTACTGAAGAATTTATTGATTGAGGCGGAGACAATAGTGAACTCCCGCTCACTCATTTACCGGTTACGGTGGACAAGGAGGCTCCACTAACACCCAACGATTTGCTGAAAGGAATGTCCGATATTCTGAATCTTCCAAGAGATGACAGACAGGTGTCCGAGGAGTGCGCCACCAGGAGGGAATGGCGCATCACACGAATGATGAGGGACAGATTCTGGAAACGATGGGTACATGAGTACCTGCCAAAACTTGTGCGCAGGGAGAAGTGGTGCCAGCACGACGAGGTGTTCTGGTGTTCATCTGCGATCCGGCCATGCCACGTAGAGAGTGGAGACAAGGCGTTGTGGAAGAGGTGTTCACCGGAAGGGATGGAATACCTCGACGAGCGGCGGTGGGGACTGACGATCGAGCTACTATGCATCCCGCTTCGAAGCTAGTTGTGCTGGATGTGGTGAATGCTCCTTCACGGGGCGGGGATGTCGCGAAACGGATTAGTCTATCGATAGTCAGATAAGTTTGAGTTTAGCGCCACCAGTATTAGTATTTTCTGGTGTGAGACTGTTAACATTGTTATGAATGGTCATACTAAATCGGCTTAGGTTTTTCCGCGATTTACCGCTTCGGATTACTCCGATTGTGCTATCCCATTGAGAGGGAAGGGAAACTGCGGTATGTAAGATTACGTGTGTATTTCAAGTTAAGCTATCTGATGTACATTTATGGAATAAAACATCGCTGGCAATTCGTACTGCTAACTGTTATGGAAATGCGATCGTCTGCTTGTTAAGGGCATTACCCCGGGATAGCAAAGTCGGCGTCGTATTACCATCATTGCTGTTTCCGCTGCCATTCTGCTTTGGTACGCTTATGCCAAGAGCCATATCATTCCATATTTTATCCTGGATATATTTTTTGGGCGCAATCATTTTAATTTTGTCACCACCTCTTACATGCCATTGTTGTATATGTCCATTATGTATGATATGTTCAGGGCAAATATTAGAAATCGGATCCAAGCACGCAAAAAACTCACGCTTCATTTGGTGTAAGTGAAGTCGGTTTTGGGATTTGAAGTTTATTTCTCAATTCCGTTGTTGTTCAGCAGGTGTTGTAATAATTTTTTTAAGTATCAAAGTCATGTTCGTATTACATTATTTCTTAGTAGAAACTGCTGCATTATGCATAAGATTTGTGTTGTAATATTTTTTATTCGCAATCTCAGAAGCTAATTTTCATTTTAATCGTGGCCCTGCTATTGTATAAGACACGGTTGGACGCCCCAACAACCTGTCTCACAGTTTTCACTTAATGTAATTGATATTTTAGACGTAGCATGCTTTGACTTAAAGTGTTCGTCTATTTAGTTATATTTTGATTTTTTTTTTATGATTGATTCAATATGTTTTCTTTTATTTTTTATTTTTAATCTTTTATCATCTTCTATGTGGTAATGTCAAATTTTTGTATAAATCCAATCTGACAGAAATTATATATTGCGATTGTTGCTCCACCAAATATCGAAGAGTTCTGTATGACGAAACTCGAACGTCCCTGAATATTGTGGAATTGTGAGAAAAGATGAATATTGTGGAATTCTGAGAGAGGGGACGAACGAAACACAGGGGACACATACCAATTTTCTACAAAAATACACAAATTAAATATTAAAAAAAAACAGGCTTTGCTGAAGCTTTTAAAGAAGTAAGAACTTTAAGAATTCATAATAAAAAATACAAAATATACATAAGAGAACTGCAACAAAATATGAAAAGTCTAAGTTATACAGAAATTAAAAGTACAATAGGACATTAACAAATCAAAAATTTATGCCCGGAACAAGGAGAGAATAGGTCCCAGCCAATATACAATTTCCCTTATCTAGAGTTTTTAACTTCATTATTAATATTAAAAATGTTTGCATTCATAATTCACCCATGCTTTTTAATACTTCTTAGGGAGCAAAAATTCTATTCAAATGCAAAATTATTCAGATTTCCTCAAACGAAACATATTACAATTTCGCTCACGATATTCCGCGAGCGATTTTCGTCAATGTTAATACTTGCTTCAAAACCAAAATTTCTGTCTGGAAGCATAAAAGAAATTGCAAGACTGCTTCGCACTTATTTATAATCATTTACCAGGCAAGTGGCAGGTTAATATAATTGTTAAAAGCAATACAATAAGAATATAATGAAGTTAAGAATGACACGAAATAGCATAAGAACTGTTGTGTTTTATTTGTTTAATCTATGTCTGTAGCGCTTGCAAATGAGCATACGCGTCTTGGTAACTACCTACTCGAAAACTAGTGACATCACTAAGAAATGGTGTTAAGGTACAGGTAAAGTAAGTACAGTACATTCGAAAGGCTATGTCCAACACTGTTTATCAGCATTGCGAGGCACTACTGATTTATCGATAAGTATTTGGAATTCCTGAAGATGATATTGAAGTTGTACTAAATAAAAATTATATTTAAACGAAAATGTTCTATGAACATATCATATTGGCCAAGAAAGGCCCATTGGCCAGGATCTGGTTAGCAGCACATTGGGATAAAAAAATAACAAAAGCACATGTGTTTGAAACTAATATCGAAAAATCAGTCGAAGGCATATTGCAACCTAAAGTTAAATTGGCGCTTAGGACGTCTGGACATCTGTTACTTGGAGTCGTGCGTATTTATTCCAGAAAAGCCAAGTACTTGTTAGCTGATTGCAATGAGGCCTTTGTTAAGATTAAGGTACGTTGAATTCTGTATGAACAAGAGTATTTTTTAATGTTATTTTTTAGATGGCATTTCGACCAGGCATGGTCGACCTACCAGAAGGCCACCGGGAAGCGAATGTTAATGCCATAACACTTCCCGAAGTTTTTCACGACTTTGATACTGCATTGCCCGAACTTAATGATATTGATATTGAAGCTCAAT
Source organism: Drosophila kanapiae (assembly GCA_008042475.1). Lineage (NCBI taxonomy): Eukaryota > Metazoa > Arthropoda > Insecta > Diptera > Drosophilidae > Drosophila > Drosophila kanapiae. The sequence goes on along the minus strand of VNJM01003340.1, from coordinate 22,385 downwards.
TTTCTATAAATCAGTCAAGGGCAGACGAGATAACAATGAGAGAAGATTACGCCAGTTTGTCGCTTTCTCTACAGGATGACGGCTTTGGAGATATTGGATTCGAAGCGGAAACGCCAGAAATAATTCGGGGGTCTTCAAATGTCAATGTAAGTTTTAATAGAAATCTTACATTTCAAATATATACTATATTATCTCGCGAATAAGATTTAAACCGAATTGGTTCATTGGACAATTTTTTAATCCTAAAAAAATATATACATACATATATATATACTATACAGTAAATGGAGTAGTTCAATGGAAATTTTGCTTTCAATTATTTTGTAACAAGAAGCATAATCTGTCAGAATTCTTATGATTTTAAAGGATGCTCCTTATCAAAGATGATCATTCAAGGTTTGCCGGCACTTTTTGTCATTTACTGTCTCTTCATTTCCAATATACGGAAAATCATTCCCCTACGTTTACACTATGCCTGATCGTCCGTTGTCGGCACTAATTTTTTCTCCGATTTAACGGCCCATCGAAACTAAAATGTTTATTTTTAATTTATCTGAGATCGATCGTTTAAGGTTAAAAATTTTAGATTAATTCTGTAGATTAAAAAAAAAACTACTCAATACATCATTGGTATTTGGTATTCTCTACAATTGTGAACATAAGTATTTTGACATAAATAAAAATTCACATTTAGTGTTATAAACTCTAATTTATTTATACAAAACAAATTAATGAAATTTATTTATAACAATAGTGGAATAAGACAATATAAAACAACAAAAATGTTACATTTCATATTACATCTTATAAACTAAAAATACAAATTAATTAAAGTGAGTGGACAAAAATATTTTGACATTGCAATCAATCAGATCCCATTTGTTTCGTGCGCACTAAAGACAGTTTATTCTTATTTATAACTCCAGCTTATAAATCTGTTACCAGCTTTAATACATTATTTGTCAATTTTCCTAATTTCTGAACCGTTATTTAATGAAAATATGGGTAAAACACGGGAGCTAAGCCAAATTCAGCGAAATAGTAATTAAGTACCACGCAGGTATTTCGGTCCAGAGCCTCAGCATATTTTATAAAGTACCCCGACAAACCATTTACTACCAAATTAACAAAGATAAATTGACAAATTCGACGGATAATTTAGTCAGAAAAGGACGATCACGCAAAACTACGCCTAGACAAGATCGTCTAATCCTTGCAAAATTTAAAGATGATGTCCTTATTACACCAAAAGCAGCTTTAATGGAAGTTAAAAAAGATGATGATATTTCAATTATCAGAAAAACTGTTGAAAGAAGCTAACTTTGCTACCTTTGTGGCCGTCCGATACCTTTCATTTCACCTCAAAATAAGTTGAAACGATTAGCCTTTGCAAAATCATTTTTTAACAAGCCCCAATCTTTTCGGGAACAAATTTTGTGTACAGATGAGAGTTCTTTTGAGCAAGAAAGTGCGACCCACAATTCAACGTATACCACATGGTGGCGGCAGTGTCATGTTGTCATTTGGTCCACATCAATGGGGCGATGAATCAAGGACACTATTTGCGTATCCTGAATGACCACGCATTGCTTACCGGCGACAGACCTATTGGGCAAGACTTTATCCTGCAACAGGATAATCTCCATGCCATAAGCAAAAATAATATCACAATTTTTGACTTGGAATTAAAATCTTTAGATTGGCCTACCCAAAGTCCTGATCTCAACATCATAGAGAATGTGTGGGCTTACATAAAACGTATAAGGAGTCCAAACTTAACGAGAACTCGAGAGGAGACAATTGGTGAAGTCGAAGGACTATGGAAGGAAATTTCCATTGAAATGCTTAAAAATTAAATAAAATCTGTTCCCGCACGATTACAAAAAGTAATAGATGCCAAAGGAGAGTTTTTAATTTTCGCCTTGATTAGGGTTTTGCCGAATACGAGTTTGCAACAGTTTATAACACTCAAATTAGTTAAAGAGTGTTTGCTAAATCTTTCTTAAATTTGTAGGCCCATTCCTTTTTAAAAAAATAGTCTTGCCTACGATTGGGATTTTTCTGGCAACAAAAATTGGCTATTGCGAATCACATTTGGTGTTCAATCTTAATGGTCGTCTTTAAAAATAAAGTCATTTTTAAAATGATTAAAAGAACTTATTCTTGCAAATTGAAGTTTGGATTGTTTAGTTTTCTGCTCTTTAATTGTATTGTATGGTAACAGAAAGTTCGCTGTTAATATAACAATTTAATAATATTTTTGCCCCCCGACCCGGTAGGAGAGGACCCGGTAGGGTTTATCGATAAGCTCTGTTGCATATTGGGTGATCGAGGTAAAAGAATAAATGCAACTGAACAGTAGATTCATTTACTGACAAGAGTTTTTCACAAGATAATATTTGTTATAGAGTGAGCACATAATACAAAACGGGCAAAACGAGTCAAAACTTGATCTGCATATTTCAAGAAACATATGTCGGATCTGTCGAGTACTTCTAATAGAAACAGCAAACTTTTATTTTGCGTTTCAGTAAAGGAGAGTCTTTGACTAGGCCATTATTTATTTAATAAACGAATATAACGACACTATTGCATGTTCGTCGATCTCGCAGTGTCGGCATGTCCAAGAGCCGTAACCTGCTAGTATACGATGGCAGATTTAACCAATTTCACTCATTAAGGGAATAAATTGTCTCTTTACCGATTCAATATGCTCCTGATACTTTGCATACTAGGGTAACCAAACACATAAAGAATATTTGAGCAGACGTCAAACTAGCGAGATATAAAGAACTTTTTAAAGAGGTATAAGTACGTTTGGTGGTTTAGGGTTTAGCACAAAGTTTAAGAATGCAACAAGGAAATTGATCTGGGCCCCCAGAGTATGATGATTTCACCTGCTTAAGATTGTCTAATTTAATATCTTTATCTATAATTGGAATAAAAATACTATTGGAGCTTGAGAGAGTAAGCGTAAGAAGTGAAATTACTTAGCGGATTTTACAAGTATGTGAAATTTGGAAAGAATTCTGAGAATAAGTTAGCGATATCGAAATCACTGCTGAACTCAGGGGTATTAAAATGAAGCGATGGTGGGAAAGAAGAGGATTTTCTTTTTAGACTTAACAAATGAATAGAATTGCTGAGGATTATCCTTAAATCCCATTTTACAGAGAAAAAGGTAGTGCTTATATTTCTTGAAACGTCTATTTTTTGTTCTTCAAATATGTGAGTTGTCTAGTAATCCAACCAGGCTTATATGAAGTTACTGAAGAATTTCCGGATAAAACAAACAAGTCTAGTGCTGAGTTAAGCAGACCATAAAATCTGCTTATTACAATGGGTGGTTCAAGATCAAAATCAAGGAAAGACAAATCACATTCTTGGAGGTGATGATTTAAGTAAGCAAAGTTGGTTTACTTAAATAAAGGAGATTTTCAGGATACATAATCGACTGTAGGCAGAGGTAATATTTTGATAACTATTTCGAGAGTAGGATAATATGATAATGGTCCTCAGGAGCTAAAAGTGGTTAGATCCTAGATACACATGAGTTAGAGAAATAAGAAGCAAAGACCAGACCACGGAGCTTGCCGTTTGAATTTACAACTGAATTAACAACTGATAACGATGCCCCAAATCGTGTGCACATGTGGGATTTAAAGTGTTTGAATCTACTAAGGGCATCTACACCAGAGAGGGAATGTTAAAATCGCCTAAAACCACGAGGAAGGTAATCATTATCTTTAAAACTACACTGAATATTCTGAATTAGGAAAAAGTATTGCAAGATTGAGCTGGTACATATATACAAACAAAAAATATATACATAATCATTATGAAAAGAAATTCATAATGATTACATAAATACATAATAAAGTTCAGAAGGCAGTGTCGATTTAACAGCAATTGGGACACCTCCCCCGGTGCGGTAAACAATTTTTCGGTTTAGTAACGAATTCATGAACAATTACATGGACAGACCAAACGTATCGAACATTATCAAAAAGAGTACCCAGAAGGGGATAAATCCAGGTGTACTACGAAAATGCATCAATAACCTAACTTGTATATCCAAAGATGCTAAATGGTCAATATGAAGAGTTCTGAGTATAAAATATACCCTATCTGGACAAAAAGTGACAGAGTATATTTTCAACTGCATCGAGTGTTTAGCCCAGAACAGAAAGATCACAAAGATTATTTACATTGCATTTATAAGGGAGATGATAAACTGCTCAGAACTCTTCATATTCATTTTCGTATGATTTCATTTATTTGGTTAACTAGACTTTAGGGCAGTTAGTAACGGAGAGAGGTTATCTTAACATATATCATCGAATGCGTTCAGAAACGAACGCCACCGTGACTTCATCACCCCATACCCATCGGCCTGCGGCGTGGGACATCCCAGCGAACATCTTTAAATAATAATTGGCGCTCAACTTATAATAGAATCGGAAAAAAAATTTTTTGTGCGAGTTTTTATCTGTCATTGCCTACTGCGCGTATAGTTCTTTTGTTTGTTTAAACAAAATATAAAAAAAATGCCGGTTAGCCGCTCGGGAGCTGGAAATATAGGGAAATTAAAGTAGAATACGATAGTGACGACGATAGCGTAGAAATAGGATTCAAACCCAAGATTTGTCAAACAGAACATATAATGGACATTGACCATATTAATCTTTATTTGCCTCAGCGCGCAAGGAATGCGACTGAAGGAAGAGATTCTAGTAGAGCTAGAGAGAATAAAAAGCCGTGTCAGTAAATTAGCAATAGCAACAACACCTCCGGTGGAGGTGTATGAAAAAATAATTATTGATTCAGGCATCAAATGTGAAAGAAGGTTAGATATTGTAAAGTCGGTCCCAAATATCGAAAAAAAGGCAAAGTACGTGTCGTGAAGGCAAGCAGCCGAAGACACCTTTGAAATTTTTAGGCGCTATGCAGGAGTGAAACTCACTATGCGTAACAAAATATGCGGAGCAGCTAAAGTCACAAAACACAGTGCTAAATTTTGATGCAATTATCGCTAGATTAGACTGCACATACGCAGAAGCGATAAAATGAAGGATTCTTTCCAGTCTTCAGGCAAATAGCTGTGATGTAAAGACAAATTAAATATTTTAGAAAGAGGTTTTGACAATGCAGTGGCACAACGTTTAAGAAAGCAACAAGGAATTTGATCTGGGTCCGCATAGAATATTGATTTCACCAGTTTAAGATTTTCCAACACAATATCTTCATCTATAATTGGATTAAAAATATTATCGGAAAAAGACAGAGAGTAGGGGTAAGAAGTGGAATTAATAAGCTGATTTGACGAGTAAGTGGTTTGAAAAAACTGTGAAAATAAATTAGCGATATCGGAATCACTACTGACCACAGAGGTGTTAAAATGAAGCGATGGTGTAAAAAAAAGAAAAAGATTTTCTTTCAGACTTAACAAATGAATAGAATTTCTTAGGATTATCATTAAATTAAACCTTACAGCGAGAAAGGTAGTTTTGATAACACCCAGAATTATGTTGCAAAAAGGTCAGGCTTTATAGGGAAGTTAAAGTAGAATACGATAGTGACGACGACAGCATAGGAATAGGATTCAAACCGAAGGTTTCTCAAACAGTACAAATAATGGACGTTGACCCATTTACGACCCGCAAGAAATGCGACTGCAGGAAGAGTTTCGAGTGGAGCTAGAGAGAATCAAAAAACCAAGTCAATGACTTAGCAATAGCAACACAACAGTGCCTCCATACTCTAGGGTTTTCTGTTTAAATCGGATAGGTGGGTTGATCAGCAACTATATGACGCATGACCATCGCTTCCAGTCTTAAGCCAAAGTTTCAATTTTTTATCTTATCTTAACATTGACTCTGGAGTTCGATGTGTGCGCCTTTCCACCTGTGCCATTTTAATGATGGCTATGCCATTTTAAATGGCTTTTAATGACAATTTCCTAATTTGGGGTTTAGAGTCTAACAGTGCTCGGAATTCCGCCATTTGCCCATTATTGCCTTGGACGATAAGTCTAGCTGTGGCTACTGTGGCTACTTACTGACGCAGCAGTAATTATACCCAGGTTATCAGCCGTTTTTTTTTTTTTAATGTAGAAGAGTGTTGTGCCCTTTGATGCATTTAAAACAATCCCTTCTTGTGCATGTTTTGGAAGTGTGGTTGGCACTCAGACATTTTAGACATAATCTATTTTTCTGCGCCCAGCCAAGACGCTTCTATGATTTGGCCTTTTGCAGAAAAAGCAATTGAACTGTGTTTCTGTTCCTGCAACACATGTGAAGAAACCTTTGCTCCAGAAACTCTAAAAATTCCTGTATTTTTTTTTTTTTTTTTATTAGACTTGGGTTGTTTATTTTGAATCTTCTCCTACGAGACTAACAAAATGTGTTAAAATCTTAAAGCACTACATTATTCTAACAGTTTCTTAAACTGTATTTATGTTCGAAGGTCCTAATAATTGACGCTGGATGGGACGGTCGTTACAACGAAGGTGGGAACGTTTTTATACCAACGTTAAAGCTCTAGCGAGGTGATTTGGGTGGGTTGACAGCTTTGAGTAGTAATTTTCCATTTGCTGCGCTATTACATCTCGGACGGGGAGTATATTCAAGTCTCTCTGAATGTTTCCACTCCGAAGGTACCACGGTGCCCCAGTGTTGGTTCTCAGGATCTTTGCTTGGGCTCTCTGCACGATTTCTACGCTGCTGTTACTGGCGCTCCCCCACAACTGGGAGCCATAAGTCCAGATTGGTTTCAAAACGGTGTTGTAGAGGAGGACCTTGTAGTCTAGGCTTAGGGGGGAGCGGCAGTTTATAAGCCAATGCAGACTGTTAGCCTTCAGCCTTAGGTGAGATCGTTTAGCTTCAATATGCTTGCGCCAGGTAAGCATTCTGTCGAGGTGTACGCCAAGATACGGTACTTCTTCTGACTGAGGAAGCACGGTGTGGTTTAGTGTGAGGCTTGGGAAATTTCGTCTATTTAAGGTAAAGGTTACGTGTTTACATTTTTGTTCGTTTACTTTTATACGCCAGTCTGAGAGCCATTTCTCTACTGCATCAAGGTGGGTCGCAAGTTGCGCTGAAGCTTGTTGTGGACACTTAGATCGGCTGAGGATCGCGGTGTCGTCGGCAAACGTAGACATAGTCAGTTGGCTGCTCGTAGGGATATCAGAATTGTAGAGTAGGTATAGAGTTGGCCCGAGAACGCTGCCTTGAGGAACACCAGCTTCGATGTTATGTTCAGCTGACATGGAAGTATTGCACATCACAGCAAATATCCTGTTATAAAGATAAGACTTCAAGAGATTATGCGTGTTATTAGGGAGCATTGTTTTGATTTTATGCATTAGGCCGTCAAGCCATACTCTGTCGAATGCTTGACAGACGTCCAGAAATACCGCAGTGCAGTATTCCCTATTTTCGAATGCACTTCGGATTTCTGATGTTATGCGGTTCACCTGTTCGATAGTTCCATGTTTTTCGCGAAAGCCGAATTGATTTACTGGGATACTATTGTGTCTTCTAAGGTATGGTATGATTCGGGTTAGGAGGCATTTTTCGAAGAGTTTTGATAGACACGAAAGTAGACTTATTGGTCTGTATGAGGGGGTGAGCGTGTGGTCTTTTCCAGGTTTTGGTATAATTATGATAATTGACTTTTTCCATCTCTTTGGGAAGCAGCCCAGTCTTGTCATCGCGTTGAACAGCTGGCATATGGTACCAATAGCGCATAGAGGGAGTTCAATGAGCATTTTGGGGGTTATTAGATCGCAGCCTGGAGATTTTCTCGGTTGTAGCTGCTCTTTTATAATTTTTATGACTTCGCATGGACGAAATACAATTAGATCGGCAATGTGAGAGTCGTCTTCTGTTTGCGTCCTTATATTACTCACTATTGTTGGATTTGGCTGGAACACATTTTGAAGGTGGGCAGCGAATGTGTCGGCTCTGTCTTTGTCGCTTCGGGCCCAGCAACCTGCAGGGGTCCTTATTGGCGTAACCGTCATTGTTGGAGGGCTCAACGTTGAGTTGGCTTTCCATAGTGGGAATTTAGAACTGGATGGGGATAGTTGCTCTATATAGCGCTGTTGGAGTCTATCTTCTTCTTCAACTGTTGCTTTGCAGATGGTGATTGATGTAATTGCCATTCGCGCCGGGAACGACGCTTTGCCAGGACTAGCTGCTCTATTGCTGCATTCGTGTGCTTCGTGTTATGTGTTATGTTTTGCCTTCGTGGTGTTGCGATTCGAGCCGCTGAACCCAAAATTGACTCTAGCATGCCTACGGTTCTGTTGATGTCATCTTCGCCGGTTAGCTGTGGTGTAAGTTCAATGTGCGAACTTACGTATTTTTTTAATTTGAGCCAATTTGTGCTGTTAGAGGTTAGCATGACGGGATTGTCATTACTAACTGGCTGTTGGTTTAGGCTAAAGAGTACAGGCGAGTGGTCTGATGATAGATCCGGGAGAGGACTGGCGCTAATCAGATTTCGTGGGATGTTTTTTGTAACTGCGAAGTCAATCAAATCTGGCAGTTTTCTGGGGTCACTTGGCCAGTGTGTAGGTGAACCAGGGGAAACGCAGTCGAGTTTATTGCTAGGTTTTATAATTGCGTAATACAGTTGTCTACCTTTCGGCGTCACGAGGCGAGATCCCCAGTGCGTATGCTTGGCGTTATAGTCTCCTTCTGCTATAAAGTAGTTGCCTAGTGAGTTGAAGTAGGCGATAAATTGGGCTTCGGATATGGTGAATCGAGGAGGACATATACCGCTGCTAGAGCTAGATTGTGGCAACCCAACTGAATGTTGATAGATGTGGCTTGCAGGTAGTCAGTAGCAAACGTGTTGTGAAAGTGGTGCTTGATGCGGTTTTTAATAAGGATTCCAGTGCCTCCATGGGCCTTTCCATCAGGATGATTAGTATTGTAAAACATATACCCTCGGACTTGGAAATTGTTTGTTAGTAAGGTGGGTTTCTGCAAGTAACATTACGTCGATTTCATTGTCGTTCATAAATTGTGCTATCTCAAGTTTGTGTCGTAAAACGCCATTGGCATTCCAGAGTGCAATGCGCAGGGGAGCCATTGATTATTTTGATAGGGGGCTTTGGAGCATCTGAATCAAAATATTTTGAATTGCCAACATATTTTGCATGGTGGTTCGCATAAAAGACATGAATTCATCCATACTTTGTTGCAGCCTGAGAGTCATCGTTTCCATTTTATTTCTGCCTGCTCTGTAGGTTGGTAAAGGACTGTAGGAGGTGTTTGGACATTGTAGGCAGGGCTCGCGTGATCCGATTTCAAAAGACTTGCAAAGCTTACATTTTTAGTTATAGTGGAACTGCCGAGTGAAGATCGGGCTGCTGACGAAAAGAAGACTCCTGGTGTGGATTTTGAGGGTATCAAAACTTTTTAGCTCCTTGTATACTGGACAGCCTCTGTAGTTTGCTGTGTGGTCTCCGCAGTTACTGCATATTTTGCTGTTTGGTTTGTTTTTTAGTTCACACATAGCAGAGGTATGCAGCCCTCCGCAAGCGACGCATACGGAGCGGGTTGTACAGTAAGATTTTGTGTGTCCGTATTCCTGGCAGTTTGCGCACTGGACTGGGCCATTGCGTTTATGCGGCTCTTCAGCCGTGATTCTGCGATGCAATAGAAACTGGAGTTTGTAGATAGGATGAACTTCGTTTTTCTTGAGGGCCTTAAAGTCTGGAACAAGTTCAACTTTAAAGAGAGGTTGCGGTAGTTTGTTTCGGTTCCGTATATTTGTAACGGTTTTTACGCTAAAACCTTTATCTTTTAGTGCCTGTTCAACTTCTGCAGTGCTTACATCTGGTTCGATTCCTTTTATGACGACTTGTTGACCTTTACTACTTTTTAGCTGGTAGGTATAGTNGTTTAAGGGGGGGGGGGGGGGGCTTCGATATCTTTTTGTCGTTATCAATGACTGAAGAAGGAGTTTCGTCAGATGTATAAGCCAAAATTTGAAATCTGTTTGCTGTGTTAGAGTTTTGCACAGTTCCTTGGCTTGAGGAGGCCAGATTGATTTTTGCGACGTTTCCCATTTTCGTGTCTTCTGGACTTAGTTTTCTTTTAATATTTACGTAACGATCCATGCCAGTCTGTATGGTCGAACATAGCTTTTTAAGTGGGGCGTTAGTCGGTGCTGCGCTAGTTGCAGCTGGTAAATCCACCGAGACAGCAGGTAAAACGATCGACGGACATACAGACGAAACTGATGTAGTTGTTGTTGTCATTGCATTTACAGTTACTAATGTCGTCACTGTGCTGGTAACAGTGGCCAGGCATGTAGGCAGATGGGGCGAGGCAAGGTAGAGGGGGAGCGCACTTATCGCTTGCCCCGCTTTGCACCGTTGCTGACATTGACCGAGAGAAAGAGCGCGCCCTTTCGTTTTGCATTGGCTTGAGTTCGTTGGACGGTGTCGGGGTTAACGATCGCGGTAGAGCAGAAGCTTTTGTTGTTGCTGCTTCGGCTGCGTCTGTCGATACGAAAGAAAGTCGGCGACAGCCGACGCTCGTCTGGTTGCGTTGGTGCTGCGCCCGAACTTCGTTTGGGTTCATCACTTTATTTGATTGATTTTTTTACTCTTATTTGTATTTTAGTATTAGAAGTACTAATTAATAAAGAAACACAAAATAGTATTAGCTTGTGACTTTTCATCGCACTAAGCGACTTTTCGCCGTTTATTTTTGTTTTGTATCGCGTTTTCTTTTTCAACGATTGTCTTCCGGAGCACGTGAGAACTAAATACACGTCTGCACTTGCCGAATTCCATTCGCGAATGATTGTAAATTCCAGGAATCTGGAATGGACTGTTCACAGCAGGTGTGTTTGGCGATCCAATTTCTTTGTTAAAATGTGGAGAAGGATTGGATACCAATTCTGTCTGTTTTTACATTAATGTTATTTAATGCCGATAACGTTTCTTTTACGTTATCATGCATTGTCTTTATTCCTATTGCATCGTTAGATATCGGTGCGTAGTCTATCAATTTCTGTACTTGAGTGTTGCTTAGCAGTCTTTTGTTACTATAGTCTCTGTTAGCGACAAGTGACAAATTAAATGTTCGGCCTCTCCATTTAGATTCGTTTTTAAATACCACATATTTTGAATAACGGGTAGTGAAGATTTATGAATCATTTTTATTAATAAATTATGAAATTCTTGCCATTGTAGAAGATAATTCCTTCAAATTTGGGAATTGTTATTTTTGGTAGAGGTAATGCTGCCGCCTTAGGGGAACTGGGTACTGTTACAGTGTCTTTTCCACCGCCTAATGTAATTTGGAAGGACACGATGGCGTCTTCGGTCATTAATATCGAGAATCGTCGAATCCCAATTGCTTAATGTTTTTAAAATTTTTATGAATTTGGACATGAATGCTTTTAATTTCAGTCCTATATTGTGAAACAATTGCCTGAAAATGTTGGCATGTTTCGAGCGTTACTTTGTTCATGATGCGCTCCAAGCTATCAATTAACGCCCTTTGCTCGCGTAACATGGATTCGATTTCCAAATCCCCTTCCGTAGACGTAATAGAATCGTGCTGAATATATTTTTGTACTCAATCACTAGATTTTTTATTTCAATGAAATAAATATTTAGGAAATAATTATGTTCAATTGATTCTCTTTTGGTTATTGTCTGTTTTTTGGTATCTCTGATGACGAAATTAGATCACAGACCTTCCAAATTAGCTAAACGCTCCGTATAATATGCAGGCTTAGTTTTCCTGCTGTCGGAATCCCTTTTAAAATTTCTTATTAAGGATTGAATGCGTTCGCCCAGCACATGCTGCTCATCCAATAGAGACTGTACGTTTGAAGACGCCATTATACCTTTATTAAATATACCCTTTACAGGTATTTTTGTTATGATGTGCCTCGACTCACACCGTGGTTTATAAATAAATGTAAAAATGGATCGTAATCAAATTTACGTAACAGATTGGTTATATTTTTTATATAATTTGGGTCGCCTTGTTGACCTATTAATCACTACCGTGTTTACTGCCGTTAACTTGAATTAATTTTATTCAAATTAAAACTTGAACAAAAAGAGGTTCAAATTAGTGATCAAACAATGATCTAACTGCAAGTTTAAATTGAACAAAATTTCTCTTCAGATATGGATGTCACCAATTCTGAGTAGTTTGTAGATCAAAAATTTATCTGAAGATGCGTCAAATTGGAGTCCCAATTTAAACAAGTTGCGTTTAAAAGGCGGTGGTCACCAAATGTGAGTCCCAATTTGAAAAAGTTGCGTTTCAAAGTCGGGGGTCACCAAATATATAGATTCAAATGAATTCCTAATGCTGAAAAAGGGTTTTTTTGCGTACATCAAGTACAATACCAGTGGCAATAGTCGCCGCAATAAGTACAGTACAAATTGGGCTACGGAGAAGTGAATACTTCATGAGTTTTTTCGTACTGATTTTATTTAGTACTAGCTTACCCGACAGACTTCGTCCTGTCAAAAAGATTTTTACAGTGGCAGTTTTTGTGCCTACGTATTTAAAAAAATTCTCCTGAACAGAACCGTCACCCTGGTGATAGGGCGTTGTGAATAAAAAATAATTAAATAAAACATATATAAGGATTTAAAAGTAAGTAATTGTTTTATTGTTAATCATGTGAATCATAATTATTATTGTAGTGCTTTGTGGTATACGATGTTTTTTGTTTGATTACCTAGCGCATAGATAAAAAAAACTCTGTTGGTTTTTCAACACGGGAACAGGCAACATACAATTGACCATGTGAGAAATATGGGTTTTCTAGATTAATACCACAAACACTTAATGATTGTCCCTGGGACTTGTTTATAGTCATAGCAAAAGCAAGCCGCACTGGAAACTGTAGTCGTTTAAACTCAAATTGCATATCAGTCGGAATTATTCGGATGTGCGGTATGAGAACATCTTCTCCTTTATACTTCCCTTTGAGTATAGTTGCTTCTATCACATTGTTTAGTAATTTTTTTATCGCTAACCGTGTACCGTTGCAATGATATTTCGCAACATTATAACCACCGATCCAACCTTTAATTGAAGATTGTGAGGTGGCAAACCTGGCAAATCCAGCGAGTTTAAAAATTCCTGTGGATAGTTGACTACATCATCTTGATTAGTAGCCGAATCAACTGATTTATATATCCTCAATTCGCCTGTAATTTGTTCTTGAATTTTGAAATTTAATTCATTTACATCTATGTTTTTTGCAGCCAGTATAGCTCGTTCGCTCAACCAATCATGGTTTCTGTAATTTTGAGAAACATCTGGGAACACCTTCTGAATATGTTTCCAGATTGGTCATTTTGCAACTCGACACGCATATTCTTCTTAAATTAAGTACTTTGACATATTTCCACAAATTGGAGGTTTTTAGACATGCATTGAGTTCATCAGCTGGCGTTGATCGTGGAATCACTGGCAATGTTTGACGAAAATCTCCTGCTAATAAAATCATTGCACCACCAAATCGGTTATTATTGCTCCGTAGATCTTTCACATTGGTAGTTACTGTAATCAATTGACACATCGTAACTGAAAGCAGCTCGATTTAAACTTGTGCGATTATTAGTTGAATGTCGCGATCGCACTTCACGCGTTTGTGATATCCGGTAATTACCTTGGTTTGTAGCATTTCTGGTTCTCCTACTTAAATTGCTTCGTCTTATAGGAGGCATATCAAATATAAATTATTTGTTCACTAATCACGAACTACGCGAGTTTTGGAACGCGACTTTAAGCTCCTCCAACTATGTATTCTGTGCTCCAACGCACAAACGCACATTGATTTGATAGATATGATCTTTGACGTTAGGAATATAGCAAGCTCAAATTGACTACAAATCATTTGTATGGGAAAAAGAAAAGGGCTATTTTGAAGATTTGTCCAGCAATAATTCTAAGTTTTCTCGCCGAAAAACCATCCTTGAACTTCAACGAACATTTTAAAAAAAGATTTGGCCGAATTGGTCCAGGCGTTGTTGAGTTATGCGCTTACCAAATTTTTGGATTCATTTTTATATATAAGAAGATAGATATTTCGTGAATGGTGAATAAGGCCAGGGGTGTGTTTGGATTTATTAGGCGGTGGTTGAAGGAGTTCGATGACGCTTATTTAGCTTAATTTCAGCTTAATTTCCACGTACCGGTTAGAAATACTAGATCCTTTTGACCTTTAGTGTTGCGCCGCTGTAGATCATCTTATGCAATGCATGAACCCTTTAGAGTTTTATGTGCTAATTATAACCATATGTACCCTATTACCTCAAACGTAGACAGCCATCCCAAACTAAAATCTTTAATCTTTGTACTTAGTACGCATGCAACCAAACATTCAGGCAGCACGCCAGTAGTAATTTCGCAAACTTTACCTATACCTTCTCCTATCGCGCCTACTAACACCTGACTCTAACAAGCACGTGTGCATCAACGTCAAAGATAAAAGATAAAAAGTTTCTCATCTGTTTGAAGTTAAATTTAGTGACAACATAATCGGAGGCAGAAGCATTTAAACTATTGCTCAAGTTGCCTTTTTGAATCATTTGGTGTCGTGTAGAAGTAGCAGCTGCCGTTTAAATATCGTCTTCGTCACCAGGGACAGCGGAGGGGCGAGATGGGAGACAAAAAGTCTGGAACTTTTAAAAATGCATTAGACTGAGTGGTTTTGGATGATATTATTAGCGAGTCACTTAACAGCTTTCGGTGCTAAAAGTTTGATTCCAACTGATACTCGAGATCTGTCTGTCTTATAAAAGCTATTATTATTTATATGTTGGCAGGTGGGGCATGTCCAATCCAGGTTGCTGCTAGATCTTGTACGATCAGATATTAGGGCCGCATCGCTCACTCGAAATGTTCTGGTCACAAATCACAAATTTCGCGTGAGCGATGTTATCGCACAGCTAACAACAAACTGTAGCCTGCTTATGCGTAACTTTGCCTTTAAATTGGCAGTATCTAAAGATACTAAGTGAATATCCTGGGAGGAATATCTCAAATGAAGGTGTTCAACTTCACCAACCTTTTTACCATATACTTTGTTTTCAGCTGCAACTGGCGTTAATTACATGGATCATTCCCTAAGGCTAAACTAAACTTATATGTATATCTGCATTGTCATTGATTAATATTGTTGTCCTGGACCAAACAAGTGCTGCTGCTTCCGTATGCTACCATTACACTTTCTGCATCCAGCTTCCCTGATTATATACTACATTATAATACTGGTATTCTTAATGTTTTAGCAACTACTCATACTGCGAATAGTAATTCTGGAGCAACTGTGATGACAAGCACCGTTGCCAGCACCTCCGGTTCCGGTTCCTCTCTAATGGGAAGGGCAACTCCATCTCGGTCTACAGGTTTACTGCCCTCAGCCATGGTTCCTCGCAAAACCAATTTTATCTGAAGTCTCATGGCGGAATGACTTGATTTTCTGTCTAAAGCTATTGATTAAAAGGTTTGTCCCGAAAATTTCATGTATTTTTATAAAATCCAAATCCCCGCGTAATATCGTGAAGAACTGAATCACATTTGTTGTGTTATTGTCAACTGGCTTAAATACTTTCTCGGTCAACTTTAACACTATAACCTTAACTGAAACCACAATCATCGAAATATTGAGGTGGAGAACTATCAATATTGGGCGCCATCGATAAAACTATCGATAGTGTCGATTGTGCCATCGATAGTGGCTCGATAATATAGCCCAACAAATGTAAGCAAATATAATAAAATGATGTTTTATTTTAACTAAGTTACGATTTAAAAATAAAGGAATGAAACGAATACAATAAAATATGCTTTATTTCAGCTACGAGTTGCGATTTAAAAACAAAAGAATTTTAAATTTTTTTTTGATTCCGGTTCGCCTCCCCGATATTATTTGGCCCGCCTTACTGAATGTTCTTTCAGACTTTACGGACGTAGCCGGAATGCAAAGATATTTGAAGTTCGAACGACTTAAATCTTTTCGTATCACACAGCTTACACAAATTTTTTGGCAGAGTGTCGATATTTAACTTGTGCAAAATTAAAATATAAATAAATAAAATAAAATATAAATTGTAAATAAAGTAAAATAAAATAGTAAAGTACCTCGAGATAGGCTTTTAAACATCATATATTTCCTTACATCACCCGGCTCTATCTATCTATTGAATGTTATATTACACAGATCGATAAGAAACAAGTAGGAAAGTTACAGTAGAGTGTGCTCGCCAGTGAGATACACGGTATGAAAATCAATGTTACTTATATAAACAAAACGAATTAATTAAAACGAAGCTGGAATACTTCTTATTATGACAGTTGCTGCAACAACCGCAGTTAAAAGTGTAGCAGAATGGACTACGGTGTACTCCGGGACAGGGTTTTCACTTTCAAAAGTTTCTGCTTTATATTGTATCATTATCATTTAGTCACTTTCACGAGAGTCTATCGGATTGGAAAACGAGGAAGTTTTCGCCAAAGAAAAAAGTAGTTAAATCAATGCCCTATTGATGCTTATTTCACACCATTAGCAGATCAATCTAGCACGTATTTACTTTAGAAATTTTTTCTGATCCCACCTCGAATTTGGCAGAAAAATATTTGACTTCGGGAACAACGAATTGCGTTTTGGCTACCAGTCCGTTCGTAGAAATATACAGGAAATTCAAAATATTAATAAAACTTTAAGGGTGAGCATAAATATTGTTAAGATGAGTAAAATAAGGGTTTTATAAACAAAGCTGTATTATTTCATTACTTAAATGGTGAAAGAGCTCTAAATAATCAACTGAAACGAACGGAACTGGAACAGTTTTGATGTCCTTATTGATATACATTTATAAGGTTTTTGTGGTTTATATTGCCTAAAAACAAACAATTGGGCAAATAAAAGACATTTAATCAATTTGTTTTTTTTCTTAAAACAATCAAGTCAGTGTCTTAAGCAGTAAACAACTACCCAATATACCAATAAAAAAACGATCTCAAAAGTGCAAATCAGAGGGCGAAAAACTAAGTCGTTCGTTTTTAACAAAAATCGAAAGAGCGAATCCAAAGTGAACACCGTTGTATGAATTCAAATGAATTCCTAATGCTGAAAAAGTGTTTTTGTTGCGTGCCTCAAGTACAATACCAGTGGCAATAGTCGATGCAATAAGTACAGTACGGAGAAGTGAATACGTCAAGAGTTATTTTCGTACTGATTTTATTGATTATGGTATAGGGTTTATATACATGTTTTATATGGACGTTGATGCACTACGGTCAGTACACTCAAGTGGCCCTTTCGACACCAAGCACGCGCTTGTTAGGGTTAGGTGTTGGTAGGCGCGATAGGAGAAAGTATAGGTAAATTTGCGAGGAAATTAACTACTGACGTGCTGCCTTAATGTTTGGTTGCATACGTAGTAAGTTAGTTAGGATTAAAGTTTTTGGTTGGGAAGGCTGTCTATGTTAGAGGTTATTGGGTACATCTCATTGTAATTAGCACACAAAACTCTAAAGGGTTCATGCACTTCATACAATGATCTATAATGGCGCAACACTAAAGTTAAAAAGGATCTAGTATTTCTACTCGCTACGTGGAAATTTAGCTGACCTATCAGGTCAGAACTCTCCACGTCACCACGGATTAAATTGTAAATAAAGGTGATACCTAGCATGGTTCTACGGTTGGCTAAGGATGGTAGGTTTATTAGTAAAAGTCTACTAGTAAAAAGTAAAAAGTTCTTTTGGACTGATTCGATGCGTTTTCTGTGGGCATCATATTGTGGATTCCAAACGCACGAGCCATACTCCGAGATAGGACGAACTAATGAAGTATATAATGATTTTGTTACATCATCGGTCATCGAATTCCTTCGACCACCGCTTAATAAATCCCAGCACACCGCTGGCTTTATTCACCATGCAAGAAATATGATCCATTAGCTTACGATCAAGGCGGACGCCCAAATCGTCGACCAGAGTGATTCTTTCCAAAGAGCATCCGTTTAGCATATAAGTCGCAAGCATGGGAATGACACATGAGAATGTCATTAGCTTGCACTTAGAGCCATTTAAATTTAATAAATTACCATGGCACCATGTTTGAAAGTTATTCAGATCTGTTTGTAAATCCGACTGGCAAGAGCTGTCTTTAATAAATAATGTAAACAATAAGGAAGCCAAATGGCTCCCTTGCGGGGAATAGAGGTAACCCGGAGAACATTAGATATGTTGTTTTTAAAGAGGACTTTCTGCGCCCTGCCAATCAGATAACTTGAGACCCATTTAAGAAGATCAACAAGAAAACCCATTAAATCGAGTTTCCAAACAAGAAGGGAGTGATTAACGGAGTCAAATGCTTTACTGAAATCAGTATAAATTACATCTGACTGAAAGTTCTTTTGGAAGCCCTTTATTATAAATGAAGTGAGCTCCAAAAGATTGGTTGTTGTTGATCTTCGCCTAATAAATCCATGTTGACATGGAGAGAAGACTGATCTACAAAGATGCTGCAAATGGGGAGTTATCGATTTTTCGAAAAGTTAGAGATTCCTCTATAATTGTTGGCATCCTTTTTGCTACCTTTTTCGTGTAGAGGAATAACAAATGATTCCTACCAAATACGGGGAAAGTGGGAGGTTTCTAAGGATAAGGTAAACAATTTTAGAAGGGGATTGCACAAGGCCTCGGCACAGTACCTAAGCTCACAGCCTGGTATTCCATCGGGACCTGGTGCATAAACTGGCTTAACACGTTGTAGATCCAAAAGAGGAGACCTTCGTTTAAACTAGGACTGAAAATTAGGTTCGATTTGGACATTTTGTAAAAATAGGTCTGGCTTGAATCGATTGACGAAGAATAAGTAGTTTGAAAAAACTGAGCAAAAAGATCGGCAATCACCTGATAATTGTCTGCTGTCTTATTTTCAAACGATAGCGAGGAAGGATGTGTAATAGGCTTACGTTTAGTGTTGACAAAATCATAAAACTGTTTCGGGTCCTGCGAGAACTGTACCGTGCAACGAGAAAGATAGTTTTTATAACACTGAGCCGCTAAATAGCGAGATAACTCAGTTTGAGAACCGATATGTTTAAATTTAGAGTAGAAATTGAATTTTATGTTTTTTAGCTGAGTCAACTATTTATTAAACCAAGGAGGCTTGTTTAAGATTGACGGATAGTATAACGGAACACAGTAGCTAAAAAAGGAATTCATGGCATTGTAAAAAATATCCATGGCTTTAGCCATGTCAGTACACATATAGAGATCGGACCAATTAAAATCAGATATAACATTATTCAGCCTTCCAAAGTCCGCCCTGCGAAAGCAGTGGTGGCCGATCAGACCTACACCCCCAAGCATTCCCAATATCGATAGTCACATCGAACGTAGGATGATATGGATCTTCGGGCTGTGTCAGTGGCGGACCCCTGACCAAACTGACTCTTGCCGGTTCAGAGACAAAGCAGAGATCAAGCTAGCGATCTAAGGATTATCTTACATGGTTGACTAGAGACAGAGAAATGTCGAACAAGCCATTAATAAAGTTATGGTGTGCGGTAGTAAAAAGAGTATTTGAAGATTTGGTAGCAGACCAGGAATGTTAAAATCACCAAGAACTATTAAATGGTCTCTATCCAAAAGTCTATTGGAGACCGATTAGATAGCGGAAAGGTCGTTCCAATAAATAGGAAGTTGTGACAACGGAGGAATGTAGGAACATGTAATATAATAGAAACTACATTTAACAGATAGCTTTACTGTAAAAATCAGTACTCTTTTGGTTTATAGTTTTAATTCGTTTTACTTAAATTGTTTTAGTCTGGAGGCAGCAGTGGTTAATTTCTTATCTACTAAGTAAGGTCTAAGTCTCGTAGCCGCGCTGCTTACAGCGGCAGAGACTTTTATATATTCTAATGTATTCTTATATATATATCTATGCTCGCGTATTATAGAGCGCGAGGAAATATGAATATGCACTTGAGTTCATATACCCAAGGTCTGCGGGTGGCAGTTTATGCTGACACTTGCAGCCGGCTCGGAAGCCGAAGATCCTTAGCTCCGAAGTTTTTCCAGCTGTGTACACTTGTTTATAAAGTTGTTTATAAAAAATGATTGTTTATTTATATGCAACAATATATGAAGTACAGTGCGCATTCGATATATGTGCATATTACATTACACAAAGGAATTAAACATCGTTGCATTCCTCAAAAACTAATAATTCCGACTTGAGTGTAGAGTCCACCGCTATGAGGACACCACCACCTAGGCGGATGGGCCGATCCAGCCTGTATAAATAATAACCTGGGATATAAACGAAAGGCTATCCGAATACAATTTAGGGAGCTTACTGCGTAAACCTCTTGCAGTGGAAGACGTAGAGGGCACAATGGTCTGCTATCAGAGCATATTGTGCTAAAGATCTCGCTAGGGACATTTATTTTGAAAGATGAAATATCCCTAGAATAAGAAAATTACAATTTTTCCACTTTAATTTTATAATTTTTCAGCTTTTGTCTTGCCTTGAATATAGGCAATAAGATCATCAGATGTTTGATCAGGGGAAAAATATATGTTTCGTAGGAGGTACTACTTCAAGTAATTTTGGCCACTCTGGGGAGTTTTCGGGACTTTGTTCTGCGGGGTCGTTGATTGTGACCCCTCAGCGGACAACACGGAACACATTCGGATACCGAAAATTTTTTTCTCCCCCGATCTTAGCGTCATTGAGGTCGTTACTAAGACTGAGATCGTTACCGAGTTAGTCTGCCAATCGCGTTTTTTTGCGTTTAGAAGACTCGTTCAATAGCTTAAGGCCATTAAATTGAGCATACAGAGCTATGAGCTTTATAGACCGCCCGGGCCGTACAACCAAAGAACTTGGCGTGCACTATGTTGTTGCAAAGCCAACATCCGATCGTAAGATGGCCAATAGCAATTGGCTTCTTGCATTGTTTAATAACACAGACTGTATCACAGGACATTCTAGTTATTGGCCACAGTATTAGTATTACGTTGAGAACGGTGGGAAGAGAGAGATTGAAAGAGAAAGAGGGCAAGAGAGCGGCTGCGTTCAGTGAAAGGAAGTGCGTGGGAATGAGCTTCAGAGCGGATAGGTGCTGTCGCGACGACGCAATCAACGGCTAAACAAAAGAAGCACAAAACATATGCAAAAATAAGCAAAACAAAACAAACAAGGGCAGCACAACTAAATTGGATTAAATACAATAAATACCCAGCACAGAAAACTGAATGCATACGCGAAGTTAACGGGAACTTTAATAAATTTAAAATAGATGATTTAAATAAAACCCCGGCGGTTTAAAGCAAAGTTGATAACAATACCGAGAGCGCAAAAAAATACGATCGTTCATTTTAAAAGAAAATAGACGAAGGATAATAATAATAATAAGCTGACACGCAAGGGTATATACACATACTTGAGTTCGTTGGTGTGGTAACAGAATGCTGACACTTGCATTTTCTGTCAGCGGACCAAATCATACCTATCGGTGCATATTTCGGGTTTATGACCGCGACTTTGATTATGTAAACACTCCAAAAAAAGGTTTCAGTGTGTACCCTTTAAGTACTCTTGGTACAGTGCTTAAGGCGCTACTCGGGGTAGCGGAGATCCCCCTATCGCTCTTAGAATATTTACCACGGAGGGGGGATGTGCCGATCCGTGGGTCTTAGATAAGCTATATTTATAAATCTCATGTTAGCTATATAAGCTAGGATTCCAAGAAATAAAACTCAGTTTTGGAATATCAACTCAACGGTGTTAGACGCTTGTTTTTATTTGCGGCCTCTCTAACACTTTGGTCCTTCGAGCATGATTTCAAGAATGTTAGACGCTTGCTTCATTTGCAGCCTCTCTAACATTTTGGTACTTCGAGACTCTCTGCAACTTTCCCCCCTGTGGTAAGAGGTTCAGAGAAATAAATCAGCACCTAAATTCTGTTTAAGGTAGCTAAAATAAAAATAACTCTTGTTTTCCCCCACGAGGTATGAGACAGAGTATAAAATAATAAAGTAAAAATATACACATGAATCTTTTATGGTTTTAATAAAAAGCACCTTTTAGTAAAAAATAGCTAGAGGTAGCTTAAAAAATAATAACAAGGTGTGGTAAGGCGTGCTTAAGGCCCTTATTATCATCAAAATTGTGCGAGCAAATACATGCAATTAAGCATATAACGCGGGGACTTAGTGCCAACAAAAAAACGAAAAACAATAAAGTGTTTTAAGGCGTGCTTGAGGCCCTGAACATCAGCGAAAGTGTGCGTAAAAATAAATGCAATTGAGCATATAAACGCGCGGACTTAGTGTCAATTAAAAAAAAAAAAAAAAAAA
>VNJM01002192.1:0-26408 GCA_008042475.1 Drosophila kanapiae | reverse complement strand
ATAGAATATAGAATATAGAATATAGAATATAGAATATAGAATATAGAATATAGAATATAGAATATAGAATATAGAATATAGAATATAGAATATAGAATATAGAATATAGAATATAGAATATAGAATATAGAATATAGAATATAGAATATAGAATATAGAATATAGAATATAGAATATAGAATATAGAATATAGAATATAGAATATAGAATATAGAATATAGAATATAGAATATAGAATATAGAATATAGAATATTGAATATAGAATATATAATATAGAATATAGAATATAGAATATAGAATATAGAATATAGAATATAGAATATAGAATATAGAATATAGAATATAGAATATAGAATATAGAATATAATTATATATTCTCTCGGATAGTTTCGAGGTATAAGGCGCAGAAAGAAAGTTTTCTTGCATTACGTTTTAAAGCGAAATTTCAGCAATGAGACTATAGTAAAGAATCCCCCAATAGTGGATGACGACCACGATTAAGCTTAATGAAGGGCGTTCTCGATTAAAGCATAGATTAGCTTGCGAAGTTTCAGCAGAAAATGATAATGATTTCAATCTCCTAGCTCATGCAACTACTATAGCTGCCAAGAAAGCGTGCTTAAAACCCGTGGAGGAAGGAACAACGAAAGCTGAGCTTGTACCATTAACTCCAGAAGAAGTTTTAGATTTTTTGATGGAGAATGGCTTTACCAAAAAACAGTACATGGGCATTAGACTGGAAAGTAAAAAGAGAAATTGTGATATTTACCCAAGCTACAAGCAAATTTACGGTGTCGCGTCTGTCTCATTACAGAACTTGTTAAACCACTCAGCCGAGCTTATTATGCTGTTACAAAAAGACGTTTTTAATGTTTATAAAGACATTTCCGGTTTGACATTAATTGCCAGTTATGGACTTGACGGTTCAACTGGGCAAAGCCTTTACAAGCAAAATTTCGCCCTGGAAGCTAAAGACGCATTCGATCAGTCTCTGTTTGTGACAATACTAATTCCGCTTAAATTAGTGGATTCGATAGGTCGAGTTATTTGGATGAATCGGTCTCCGCAGTCTGTTCGATTTTGCCGGCCTCTAAAAATTGAATCCATAAAAGAAACACAAAGTCATATCAGAGCAGAGAAAAAACGACTGGACTCGGAAATTGAAAATTTAGTGCCGTTTGTTTTCACAGATGACAACAACAGCGTTTTCCCTATAAATTTTAAACTGAAAATTACATTAATTGATGGGAAAGTTCTTAATATTTTCACAGACACCAATTCGACCCAGTCTTGTCCAATCTGTGGAGCGAAGCCTCTGGATTTCATGACTGTCGCTGATGTTCAATCGGACAAATTTACACCGAAGAACTCCCATGTGCTCGAGTAAGTCCTCTACATGCGTGGATTCATTTTTTCGAATTTGTTCTAAAAGTGTCATACAGAATTGGTATTGACAAGTGGCAAGTACGAGGCCCTCAAGACAAAGTGGCTGCCCGGAAAAAATTGGCTGCCCCAAATTATGGGAGGAGCTTGGGCTCCATGTCGATAAGCCCAAAGCAAATGGAAGCGGCAGTACCAACGACGGGAACACAGCGAGGAGAGCATTTTTTGTAGAGCACTTGATTCATCAGATCCGATGATTTCCAGCATCCACATCAAGGAAAGAGTAAATCAAAACAAAAAACGCAGCAGTTAAACATTAGAAGTTATTGATCTTTTAACACCACCAAATGTCGATTTCCTAAATAGTTATCCTACTACAGATAACGATGTTGAAGATGATTTGGACACATTTGAATGTATCGATGCCTATTCCTTTGATTTAGATGTTGAAAATTATTAAAAATTAATTAAGTAAATATATTATTTATATATATTAATTGTTCAAGATGAATTATTTAGTTTGGAAATTGAAGATTGGTAGGGCGAGAGGGGATAGGGGATTGGGTGGATATTTAATAAAGTTATTTTATATATATTTAAAAATTATTGGATATATTGGCCCAATTTTCATAGATGTTTTGTAAATTTTTGTCCCAGGGTGCATTGGTTTCTGTGGGGCGGAAAGGAAGGCGTGGCCCGATCCGCACAAAATTTTGTGCAGACCTTGCATATATAATAACTATATAGTGTGCCAAGTTTCAAGTCTTTAGCTTCATTTTTCTAGTTTATGCATTGGGACCAGTGTGGGATGGTTCGGATCAAAAATTACCAAAACTGGCTTTGGTGTAAGGATAGAATAATAATAATAGGATAATTTCTTCATGTTCCGATCTCCAAACAAACAAAATCATTCTTTTCTGAAGTTAAAAGATATAACGGTTTCATTAAACAGGAAAATCCTTGCATAAATTGCCTAAATTAAGACGCCAATCCAATAAATTGACTTAAAGCAGAGACTGACTGAGGAGGTGGCAAGGTTGTTAACCCTGTAACTTAGAGCGTATTCGGGCGGACTTCACCAGCAGTCACCTCATATCCCAGATATTGAAATTTGCAAGATCTCCCAGTGCTTGCATGACTGTGCGTTGAAATATTGAAGGTGCATTCCTGAGCCCAAAAGGCATTGCCAAAAATTCATATTGCCCTTCTGGAGTGACGGACGCTGTACTCTCTACCGATTCCTTGAGTATGAAATTTGATCTGAAGGGATATCTATCTGCGACTGCATTGAATTTAATTCACGATAATCAACACACAATCGATGAGTGCCGTCTTTTTTGTTAACCAACATTATAGGACTTGCGTAAGGTGAACAATTTTGCCTTATAATCTTACGTTGTAATAATTCATTAATGTTGTCTCGTACCAATTCTTTTTCATTTGAGCTAAGCCCATATGGCCTCCTTTGGACAATTTTTCTTGGATCTATTAATTTAATTTTAATTTCACCCGAACTAACTCTAATCGAAGGAATTACATTAATAAAAGATTTTGAATATTTTTCCAATAAATTCTGCAATTTATCTCTATCTTCCCCAACAAGATCAGTATTCAATTCACAAAATTTCTCATCACTTAAACAATAGTTTACAGTTTTTTATCTAACAATTTCGAATTTTCCTGGTAACATTATAACATTAAATCCAGTGGGCAGTACTTCTCGACCAATAATAATATCAATCTTCAAATACTTATTGTCTAAAACATGAAACAAAACTTCAATACAGTGTTGACCAATTTTTACGTTGCTAAGTATTTGCAATGTACTACATATGCCGCCACCGCCAATACCCTTTAGCATTATTAATTATTTTACCAACTAACTTAGCACTTATCTTTTGTTTTATCAAAGAACATTCCGCTCCAGAGTCGAATGTCGTTATAAACGTCTGACCATGATGAACCATCTCTCCTTTTGGTTCAACAACTTCACATAGCTCCACTATTTTCAACTGGTGTGTATCCTTGACCTTATCCAGTTTGGACTTACTGCATTGTGTTGAAATATGTCCAGCATTCGCAACATTCGCTTTTTGCTGGTGGCCAGATGCCCTCCTGCTGCTACTGTTTATAGCATGAAACGAAGGATGATTTTGCTGCTGCCTAGCTCGGCATTCCTTCATCTTGTGGCCTAATTTTCCACAGAAATGACATTTGATTGCAACAGCAACGTAAAAATCGTGCAGAGAGCCCAAGCAAAGATCCTGAGAACCATCACTGGGGCACCGTGGTACGTTCGGAGTGGAAACATTCAGAGAGATGGAAAATTACTACACAAAGCTGTCAACCCACCCAAATCACCTCGCTAAAACATTAATGTTGGTATGTAACCGTTCCCGCCTTCGTCGTAACGACAGTCCCATTCAGCGACAATTATTAGGACCTTCTAACATAAATACAGTTTAACAAACTGTTAGAATAATGTAGTACTTTAAGAAATTAACATATTTTGTTAGTCTCGTAGGAGAAGATTAAAAAAAAATAAATAAAAGTCTAAGAAAAAAAATAAAACTTGTGTTCAGTAAGTATAATTTAAAATATATTTTTGTTCATATATTATTTTTTACGCTTTATTAAAACACTCTACTAATGTTATGGCATGTTTGGTGACAGAGGCTCCTTGGAAGGGCATTTCAATATAACGTCTTTTTGTGAGCAAATGGATCTTTATTATAAACAATTTGAATCACATCTTGTGTGTTCATGGCCATTTTCTTTATGTTGTCTTGTTTATTTTTAGATTTTTATTACTATAATGATAATCGAAATTATAATCGATGTGTTATATTTTGTCTAGGACATTACTTGACTCTGGATTCTTTACTTCAAGCATTTATTATGTAGTTTATATAATTCGAGAAGTGCACTTTCTGATATTATAATAACGATAATAATTAAAAGTGTAGTTACAGTTTGCATGCCGATCTTTTGTGATTATATTCTATTTACGACATTTTCATTACTTTTGTATATATTTAACCCATTTTGTGTGTTATTTCAAATTTAATTTTTTTTTTTTTTCCTATTATAAATTATTTTTTACATATTCTGAATTAAAATCACTTTCCTCTAAAGGGGACCTTTGTCTTCTGCATCAGCTTGGCGTCATCGGATCTTGGCACGCTGATGCTACCTCGAAGGTGCATGTTCGTAGAATGCTGCAACTGTTCGGAGCCTTTGGGCTCATGCGGTACGTTGCTGGTTCTTGCACAGGTGTTAGCAGGTGACGCTGACAAGTGGTCCAGGGAAATCAGGTGGACATGTTTTCCTCACTTTTGGTGCTAGCTTTGGGGATGGACGTTTTTATTTTATCAATTGGCAAGTTGATTAAAAATTTTGTTAAGGAGTTGTGGGTCTGCGTACTCTTGATTTCTTTTATAAGGAAATCAAGTTCTGCTTCTTCTTTCTCATGACCGGTTGCCCATGAAGAAGGTGTTATATCTGAATAATTTGTTTTACACCTCCTCGCTTTCCCATTGCTGCACTCTACTCACTCCGATTTTGTTGTTTTACCTTCATTTGTTTCTTCTTCAGTTTGTATGCAGATGGGTCCTGCCACGGTCGCCATGTTAAAGCTTACCGATGGCCTTCGATAAGCTTCATTAAAGAAGACTACTACTCGACTACTACTCGACTACTTTAACTAACTTGGATACCAGAAAATATATGGTATCCAAGTTAGTTAAAGTAGTCGAGTGTGTTTTCAGTTATGTCCACAGGCCTTTTGTTCTTTATTCTTCCGATATTAAAATAAGAATGCATTTACATTAAGCAGCTCGTGGCTGCGCTGCCTTCTAAAGAAGAGAATTTTCGTTTGAACGGGGACTGAAGATTAGGCTCGACTTGGTCATTTTGTATGGGTGGGTCTGTTTTAAATCGAATGACGATGAATAGGTAATTTAAAAGAAATGGACCAAAAAATGACCAGATCATTGTCTGCAGTCATATTTGTCAAATGTTAAATGAAAGCGATGAATGTGTGTGATTATTTTAAGTTTAGTTTTGGCAAAATTATAAAACTGTATTGGGTACTCCGAGAACTGTACCCACAAATAGTTTTTGTAACACTGCTCGTTCAGCACGGTTAAATTAGACCTAACCGCTAATTTATTTGCTGTGCGCTGCAATATTTCCATATCAGCTGAACATAACATCGAAGCTGGTGTTCCTCAAGGCAGCGTTCTTGGGCCAACTCAATACCTACTGTCTTGATATCCCTACAAGCAGACAACTGACTATGTCTACGTTTGCCGACGACACCGCGATCCTCAGCCGATCTAAATGTCTACAACAAGCTTCAGCGCAACTTGCGACCCCCCTAGATCCAGTAGAGAAATGGCTCTCAGACTGGCGTATAAAAGTAAACGAACAAAAATGTAAACACACTGAAACAACATCGTGCTTCCTTAGGCAGAAGAAGTAACGTATCTTGGCGTACACCTCGACAGAAGGCTTACCTGGCGCAAGCATATTGAAGCTAAACAAACTTACCTAAGGCTGAAGGCTAACAGTCTGCATTGGCTTATAAACTCCCGCTCCCCCCTCAGCCTGGACTACAAGGTCCTCCTCTACAACACCGTTTTGAAACCAATCTGGACTTATGGCTCCCAGTTGTGGGGGAGCGCCAGCAACAGCAACGTAGAAATCGTGCAGAGAGCCCAAGCAAAGATCCTGAGAACCATCACTGGGGCACCGTGGTACGTTCGGAGTGGAAACATTCAGAGAGACTTGAATATACTCCCCGTTCGAGATGTAATAGCGCAGCAAATGGAAAATTACTACAAGAAGCTGTCAACCCACCCAAATCACCTCGCTAGAGCATTAACGTTGGAACGTTGGTATGCAAGCATTTCCGCCTTCGTCGTAACGACCGTCCCATCCAGCGTCAATTATTAGGACCTTCTAACATAAATTCAGTTTAAGAAACTTTTAGAATAATGTAGTACTTTAAGTTTTAAACACATTTTGTTAGTCTCGTAGGAGAAGATTCAAAATAAACAGCCAAAGTTTAAAAAAAAAAAAAAAAAAAAGGTTGCTGAAAGTTTCAGACGCTTTATGTCAAGTGAAGAGATTGCATCTTGCTGATTTTTCTTTCTTTTGTTGAACGTGAATGCTTTAAGCTCGGTTTGCAATTCACTTCTGGTGCGCACATTTGACGTAAAGGTTAGGCGCTGGAATCTGTTACCAACATGAGTCATCTTCGCAAGCGTCACAGAAACTGAAATTTCCTCCACGTCCATTTCGTGATAAGTGACGTAATTACACGATTAGCATAATTGGAGAGACTTTCGCCGTCTGTCGGACAACCAGCTAACATTGACAAAAAACATAGCCGCTGGCGTTTCTACACTGCCAAAACGCTGCATGAAAAGTTCTTTGAATTCGTCCCAAGTTATGTCCGGATAACATATTTGTGAAAGGCACTGCGACGCACTACCTTCCAACGAAGCACTCAAGGCCATCACCAACGCGCTGTCGTCCGACATCGTAGTGGCGCTGCGAGTTTCGGTTTTGCACACACCGAGATCTAAAACGCAACTGTCCGCGTCATCTTCTCTTCTGTCTGTGTCTCCCCCCGAACCACACTGGGCAAAAGTTATATCCAGCTCTCGCTTCGCTAAAACGGTACTTCTTAAAGTGACGACATGCAGATAACAAAACACAGCACACTTAGAGGCTGATGCAATAATACCATAATGATGAAATATTAGTCTTCAAGGTCTCGGAACTGCAGACCCATACACTCATACCAACATCCACACACACTCTTCTTGTGCGCCGACACATACATATTTTTTATTAATATACATATAAATTGAAAAAGAAACATGACAAAATATATATGCCGACTAGTGTAATAGACTAGTGTAAAAATAGAGTTATCGGGATAAAAAAAAAGAAACGGCTGCTCTGATGTGGTGTGAGAGTTTTGATATTAAAATTACATTTATATTTATATTATTTGGGAATCTATAACACTGATTCAACATTCAGGTCCGGTGAATCCTCCCGAAGCTTTAGCCTTGATTGTGCTGACATTATAAGCAACGCCTATTTATGGATGGAGTGTTTAATGAAGCCAGCTATGTCAAAACTGTTGTTGATTTATTGACATCACAAGATGTCCGGGGGTCAGATTCGCTAAGTCTTTGGGGATCTTTCCCAGGCGACGAGATGGGACGAGAATCCAGCCATTGGGAAAGACAAAATGTCGCAACAAATGCCAACAGTGACAGACCTGGTCAACATCGATCAGCTCATCTTACGAATCGTCAACACTCGGCGCCTGAAGCAGCTAAGTTTGACAGAGACGGACATAAGACTTTTATGTAACAGGTCGCGTGAAGTCCGTCTGCTCCGGTTAAGATTTGTGGCGATATTCACGGTCAATTTATGGATCTTTTGCGCCTATTTGACTACGACGGATACCCTCCGTCCTCAAACTATCATTTTCTCGGAGACTATGTGGACCGTGGAAAGAAGTCCATCGAAACCATGTGCTTGTTACTGGTCTATAAAATTAAATACTCTATAAAATTAATTAAATAAAACTTCTTCCCCCTTCGCGGAAACCATGAATCTGCCGGCAATAATGCATACGATCAATACAAGCGCCGATACACAAGCTGCATGCCAGTATCCGCCATAGTTGATGAGAAAATCTTCTGTTGTTATGACGGACTAAACCCGGATCTTCGAAATATGAACCAAATTGGCCAGTTGTCCCGTCCATGTGACGTACCAGACAAGGGATTACTTTGCTACCTCTTGTGGTCAGACCCTGACCCCAAAATAATGGGATGGAGCGATAACGACCGCGGCGTTAGTATCACGTTGATCATGCCCACCAAGTAGTAGAGGACGGCTATGAGCTTTTCGCCAAGTGCCAGCCTATCACCATATTTTCGGCGCCCAACTACTGCGGATTTATATTTTAAGTCCGTCAAAAAAGCCTGGCCTGCGAAAAGTCCATTCTAAGAGCTGAGCCTGAATATGCGGTTATTTCTGAGCTTAAAATATTCAGCCTGAGTGTTTTATTTCCAGCCGTTTTGTGGAGGTTTACATATAAGGGTCTTTGGAAGGCATACACATTTTACGTTGTTTTTTTTTAGACAAATGTTTTAATTTATATGTCCATTTTCTCGAAAATCATAAAATCATTCGACCAGCAATTAATAAATCTTTTAACAACATAATTTACCTTATATAATGAATTTATTTCATGGCCATTATTAAAAAAGTGCATGGTTTTAGCTCAATAAAGTTATAGTATTAAGATATGTCATTATTAAGGATTCTAGGTATAAATGTAAAGTAACAACGTTAAAACCAACTAAAAAAATTTAGATATGAAATTGAATATTATATTACTCGTTCAAGAAAGTTTTAAAATTTTCCCAGTGCGAAATTAGCAGCATATATGCAGGCGGTGAACGGGGGACAGTTTTCGATAGTGAGAAGTCGATAGCCCTGTGTTTAAACACACGACAGCTATTGCATATATTCTGTATTTGTATCAGTATTATTATTTAAATTCCTAACATCACGATTAGTTTCAAATTGTATAATTTATATTTAAATTAAAACGCTAAGCTTATTTTTAGTTTAAATTTTTGTTTTTTTTGTGTTTGTATATATATATATTGAACTGCGTCAGACTGATAATGTTCGGAATGTTGGTACGTAGCTGATCCCAAGATCAAAAAGCGTTTATGGAAATGTGACTTACTGACGTTAGAGACCTGGGTATAATGCTCATCAAATTATTTACATGTCGGGAGGTGGTGAATTTAATTTGAAAAATTTATTGGTTTAGAAAGAGTGTAGAAGCGAAGTTTTCCCCTCGCTTTTCCTGTAGCTTGTGAACCCGGTGATCATTGGGGTTAAAGGCAAGTAACGCTTCCAGTTCATCAAGACGCTGCTTTAAAACGCCCATCTCTTTCACCTTTCTCTCCAGCTTACTCACACATTGGGAGAATTTAGCCATTTCCTGGATTAACCATTATTCCGCTTCTCGCATGATTCCCCTTCAACAAGCTGTGGGGAATGGGTATCAGATAAGCGACACCCTCATAGATTAATTGATGAGTCTGTGCGCATTCTCTTTGAATGCTTTTGCTTGCTCATGTTGTGGTTTTTTCTTTCCCAACCAAGAAGTTGACATAAGAATTTTTAACTTCAAGGAAAATAAAAAAAAAAACTTTTTGAACCGCTCTGGTAAGATTAAGCCTGTGTCGAGCATATTATTGAACAATTCTCCAATGATAAAGTTGGTCAAACTCCTTAAGACCAGAGCTTTATAAATGCTAATAAGCTTTGGCTTAGTTTGAGATCACCGATATATGCTTACAACATTTTATTATACGTTAGGTTATTTACAGTAAAAAAAAAACATTATAGTTTATTATTGTCGATAGAAAACGCATACAAGGGGGAACTAATAGCATAGAAAGTCATGAAGATAAATTTAGCAAACTTAAGAAATAGCATATTGCTCTTGAACCATGTCTGTAAATATCTAAAACCTAATCTTACTGTTAGCGGAAATGCGAATCTAACAATGAAATGCACTTTCAGTTTCATATAATGGTGTGGGAGACTTGGGCCCGATACTCGGATCCTTGAACCATAACACATATTTAAAAAACGCCAGAATGACTGCGAGGGACACCACATTGCCTACACGCCTTGCAGCCAGCACCGGCGCCCCATCGAAGAAGTAATAACCTGTGCAGCCGGCACCGGTCCCGTCTGACGCACCAAGTCAGGACAAGGATAAGTACCCCGATAGCGCTTCCTAAAGCGCATTTTTTTTGTACCATTGAAGTGTGGTGCATATTTTTTTTATATTCATAATAAAAAAAACTAATGTACAATTGAGCGACATTAAAGTTGCCCGATTAGCGTGTTGCCTGGAAATATGTAAAAAACTTAAAAAAAAACGTTAAAAAAATAATAAAATAATAATAAAATACTATAAAAATAGTTATAATATAACAAATATAAAAATTAATGATCGAAACAATTACTACATGGCTAAATGTGAAGTAATAAAATTAGTAAGGATACAATAGTAAGATACAATTAGTAAGGATAATAGTATAAAATAGTAAGGAAGCCGATATTTTTTATATAAAACATTCATTAGAGCTCAAATATGAATTTAATCAAAAAAAAAAGAATAAATAAATATTTCATATTCCTTTAAATAATGGAATGGAATAAGTTATACAAGGAATTGAGTAACTTACAAAACCAACCACTATAAACAAACATAAACATGCTGAAATATTAGTAACCCCTTTTAACAATGCGAGTATACTAATATAAGAAAACACCAAGGGAATAATAACACTAAGGGAATAATAATAACTAATAGGAAAAGAATTTATACTCCATCAGGACAACATTCCTTTGCCATAAGGCTAGAATGAATACTTGGTTTTTAAGATATGTTGGGGTGGAAACAATCGATTGGTCACCACAAAGTCTTGATTTAAGCAAAATGTGTGGTCGCTAATAAAGCGAAATCGTAGCACTAATCTGAGCAGGTTCAAATCCGAAACTATCACTAAGGCCACAATAAATTTCAAAGATATTTCTATAAAATTCCTTCAAACCTTGGGCGATTCCGTTCCAAAAGGTTATAGACACCAAAGGAGGCAATGTTTTTTTTTTTTTTATTAAATTTAATTTGCGAAGAAGTGAAAAATTGTTATATTTATTATTAAATGCAGTGTAACTATATAAATTGTGTTCAATATATACATATTTTTTTATTAATATACATATAGATTGAAAAAGAAACATGACAAAATATATATGCCGACTAGTGTAATAGACAAGTGTAAAAAAAGAGTTCTCGGGATAAAAAAAAAAGAAACTGCTACTCTGATGTGGAGTGAGAGTTTTTTTTTATTTAGGCTTTGCTTACATTTGATTTTTCTTATCTTGATATTAAAATAACATTTATATTTATATTATTTGGGAATTTATAACACTGATTCAACATGTAGATCCAGTGAATCCTTCCGGAGCTTTAACCTTGATTGTCCTGATATCAGCAGCAACGCCAATTTATGGATGGAGTGCTTAATGACGCCAGCTCTGTCAAAACTGTTGTTGATTTATTGACATCACAAGATGTCCGGGGGTCAGATTCGCTAAATCTTTGGGGATCTTTGCCAGGCGACGAGATGGGACGAGAATCGATTAGGACCTCTACCTCCACCGAATGGGTGTTCGACTCGTCTGTTGTGATCTTGCGTTGTCCGTCGGCGTTGTCTATGTGCGTTGTCCTCGCAGCAACCGATGCTTGGCGGCCCTGACGGCTGCCTCCCAAAGTCCTCCGAAGTGTGCACATTGTGCACGTCAAGTTTATTGGTTGTACGAGGTGGACTGACAATGATATGTCCAAAAACATTGGCTAGCGCTACTGCGGCGATGTTGAAAGTGGAAATGAGGTATCATGCGTTAAGCATGAAGCGGTATAAGTGGTTTTGTAGAACTATAGTACCCCAAACGAAAAATTAATTTGTTTTGTTTATTTTCCCTAATTAAACATCTGATGATGTTATTGCCTATATTCAACAAAAATCAAAGGCCGAATTCTGAAAAATTATAGTGAAAAAAGTAAAATTTTCCAATACTAGGGATATTTCAACTTTCAAAATAAATGTCCCTAACGAGCTCTTTAACACAATATGCTCAGATAGCTTTTGTCCAAAGTATGTTATTGTTAAGGAGCTCAAAACTAAGGAAACATAAGAGGCGGAATAAGTCTTACTAGGCCAGACAAGGTCATTGGGCCCTCAACGTCATCCATTTCGAAAAACTAACAAACTCCATCTTGGTTTCTTTTTAAAATCAGCGGGCTTACATAGTAAGGTCCCTAAAACGTATTTTAATAGCCTTTCGATTTCTAGTATGCACATAAACTGAATATCCACTGTACCAAGTGTAGTGTGTACATATGCTTATATTGAGTATTCACTGTACTAAAGTACAAATTACTAATTCGCTGCGACACTTTGTTGCAGTGTGTGACGAACACGGTGAAGTGGATACCGAGTATGCTACCTCTGCCTACAGGATCGTCCTAGCTCAGGGAGTCCAGGGTCCAGGGGGATCGGGTTACTTCCTAATCAGCATCACCGCCACACAATAAAATTTGTAGACAGAGTTGGAAACTTAACGCGGGAGATAAAGCCATTTTAATGGATATGAGAGTAAGACAGGAGACCTTGTTATTGAATAACTGAGATGGAGTAGTTCTTCTGTTAGGTGATCTCGACCAATTAATGCTCTATAGAATAGAAAGAGTATGATTATTACTTCTAGTCAATGGAAAATGAAACTAAATATATTCATTATCTTCTACTTAATTAAGCGTGCTGATTCTAGCACTGCTTCGATTCGCTTCTGCTCTTGTTATTGTTGTTGTTGTTGATTGACGTCACAGGCGAGATGGCTGCCGTCGAGAGTCGAGGGATGTTTTTGTTTTTTTTACATGGCCGAGTTGAGGTTATGTAGTCACGAAGTTCATAGCCACACGGTTCGTATAGAAAATGAGCCTATGTTCCCATTTAGACTACTTATTGGCCAGGTTTTAGAACGACACCTGATTCTCTGCGGCCCCAATCACGCACACGCTTCCGGGTATCACCGAGTCTCCTCGCCGATCATGGCTCGGAGCCTGGTCCGGTTATGCACACGTTTAGGGACTGATCTCAGTGGGCTTTTAATGTATGTATGTTCGTCTGGCCAATAAGAAAACGCTAGGTCCTCCTCCTTCCGCTAACGGGACTTGCGGCCGCCGCCAGCAAATTCCGCGGCGCGGGGTGCTCCTTGAGACGAAACTTTTGTGTCGCAAACTGCAACTAGTCGCTCGCCAAGGGCTTTTCCTGGCACTGGAGAGACGCACATGGTTTTCCTAAAACACTTGTATTATTATCCAGCGCGATGTTATTTCGGCCTGCTTACCTGTATTTTTCACACACACACACAGATACACCCTGCAGTTGCGAATTTATGTAAACAGCTACGGCTGCCAATCCTCCGCTGCTGCGCCACTGCCTTTATTTTGTTATCACTGTGCTACTTCTGAGTATTTTGCACGTGTTGGGCCTTCGGCTGGCACTCGGTTCTCTAGATGCGTTTTGATTTCAGAAGAACTTGATCGCAAAAGAACACTTCGATCTAACGGAATTTCGGTTGACAGAGTACAGGGTTGCAGTACTTTTTTTGTCAAGCGATCGAGATGCCAGATCGATTGCACCTTAACAGCGCTAATTAAGAGCTGTTAAGCGCGAACTGACATCTAGTGATTATCGACTTATTTTATCGATTTATTTTTATTCACAAATCCTAACAGTGATTTGTTTGTTTACATTGCCGTATAAGCGTACCCTCACAAGTGTGTATACAAGCAGGCCAAATGGGATACGATCGGCCTCCTATACGCATACATCATAAGTACATGGTCAGCGTACCCACGCTGCCTGGTCACAAGTATAAACATAAATACGTACGTACACGTGCCGCATAAGCTCACTAAGCATTCCCCTCCTACCAATATACAATCGTGGACATAAATAAGTATTTTGACATAAATAATAATTCACATTTTGTATTATAAACTCTAATTTATTTATACAAAAAATATTAATGAAATGTATTTATAACAATAGTGTAATAAGACAATAAAAAACAACAAAAATATTACATTTCATATAACATCTTATAAACTAAAAATACAAATTCATTAAAGTGGGAGGCCAAAAGTATTTTGACATTACATAAGTTGTTAAAAAATTAATGCTAATTGCCGAAAATGTTAAAATGAAATAGAAATTAATAAAAAAAAAACTCTCCTTTGGCATCTATTACCTTTTGTAATCGTGCAGGAACAGATTTTATTAAATTTTGAAGCATTTCAAGGGAAATTTTCTTCCATAGTCCTTCGACTTCACCAATTATCTCCTCTCGAGTTCTTGTTTAGTTTAGACTCCTTTTACGTTTTATGTGAGCCCACACATTCTCTATGATGTTGAGATCAGGACTTTGGGGTGGCCAATCTAAAGATTTTGATTCCAAGTCCCTCAAAAATGTTGATATGATTTTTGCTTTATGGCATGAAGCATTATCTTGTTGCAGGATAAAGTCTTGCCCAATAAGTCTGTCGCCGGCAAGCAAGCGTGGTCATTCAGGATACGCAAATAGTGTCCTTTATTCATCGTCCCATTAATGGGGACCAAATCACCGATCCCGTTAAAGCAGACACATCCCCAAAACATGACACTGCCGCCACCATGTGGTATATGTTAAATTGTGGGTCGCACTTTAATGCGAATATTTTTGGGTAATCTGCAGTAAATTTTATTTTTTTAACCATGGTACTCAAAAGAACTCTCATCTGTACACAAAATTTGTTCCCAAAAAGATTGGGGCTTGTTAACAAATGATTTGGCAAAGGCTAATCGTTTCAACTTATTTTTAGGTGAAATGAAAGGTATCGGACGGGCCACAAAAGTGCAAAGTTAGCCTCTTTCAATCTTCTTTCAACTGTTTTTCTGCTAATTGAAATACCATCATCTTTTTTAACTTTCATTGAAGCTGCTTTTGGTGTAATAAGGACATCATCTTTAAATTTTGCAAGGATTAGACGATCTTGTCTAGGCGTAGTTTTGCGTGGTCGTCCTTTTCTGACTAAATGATCTGTCGAATTTGTCAGTTTATGTTTGTTAATTTGGTAGTAAATGGTTTGTTGGGGTACTTTACAAAATATGCTCTGGACCGAAATACCTGCATGGTACTTAATTACCATTTCGTTTCGCTGAATTTGGCTTAGCTCCCGTGTTTAACCCATATTTTCATTAAATAACGGTACAGAAATTAGGAAAATCGACAAAAAATGTATTAAAGCTGGTAACAGATTTATAAGCTGGAGTTATAAATAACAATAAAATTTCTTTAATGCGCACGAAACAAATGAGAACTGATTGATTGCAATGTCAAAATATTTTTGTCCACCCACTTTAATGAATTTGTATTTTTAGTTTATAAGATGTAATACGAAATGTAATATTTTTGTTTTTTTTATTGTCTTATTACACTATTGTTATAAATAAATTTCATTAATATTTTTTGTATAAATATATTAGAGTTTATAACACAAAATATGAATTTTTATTTATGTCAAACTACTTATGTCCACGATTGTATATATAAGATATGGGATAATCCTGGGGTCGCGAACTTACTTTCGCACGCAATTAGTGCAAAAATATAAAGAAAAGAACACTTTCTGCAATTTTTTTTTTTCTTTCCGATAGCATTTGGTTAGATTTTTTCTTAGTGTAAGTTATGGTTCTAATGGATTTTTCATTTTCATTTTATTGGCATAAAACATGAGGTCGCGAACGTACGCGAAATGGAAGTCGCTTTAAGCTTGCTCTAGCAAAATCAAAAAATCTGCGAATTGAAATGGAATATTTTAATGCAATAACTTTACTTTTAAAATAGAGACATGTAGCTTTCTATCGAGTCTATACCCAATTAAATATCTCTATTAGTTTTTTTTTTAATTAAATTAAGTACGGGTCGCAAACCTACGATTTTTCCATATTTTTTTTTTTTTTTTTTTTTTTTTTTTTTTGTTTACCCATTTGGTTTTATAAATAAATTTATATTTTCATAAAAAATGTTTCACCAATTCTTTAATAATACAAATTTTTTTGTTTAAAGTGGTTGGCAATGATCTTTCTACCTTTTTTATGGCCTTTCCCAAAGTTTGCTTACAATTGTACATCTTCTCGTCTTCTTTTAATTGAGCTTCTCTTTTCTTCTTTTTTCTATAATATATCATGTGCTTAAGAATTGATTTATTTGGGTTGCTTGCCAATGCTAAGCGGCATTTCTAATTTTCTCAGCTGTGGTTCGTTTTTAATTTTATTTAAATAGCGGGTACGTTTGTACCTTTTTTTTTATCCATCTACAAATATTTATAAGCTTGTTAAACTAAAATAAAAGTTAAAAAAATAATAATAATACATACGGTCGCGAACGTATGCCACTTTAAGATTCAATATAAAATAATTGGCTAGAAATGTCGGAATTTTTTTTTTTAATTTCAATAGTTTTTACTAAAATGACTTAGCACTTGAAGTTTCATCCACCTGCTTTTACTTAATGCGAATCAATTACAATAAAATTATGTTTTGGGGTCGCGAACGTACAATTAGAACTTAGATAAGAAACAAAATACAAATTAAGAGGTAATTGAACATTTTTTCGCTGTCCTTAAATTCTTCTCTTCTTATTAGATTGTTATTAAGAGATTTAGTAGAAAAAGAGTAAACACAACATATGTTTTCCTTGAGAAATAAATAAACATAAAAATGTCTTTAAAAGTAAAAAAAAAGGAAAAAATTACATTATTTGACTTTTTGGGCTTTAAAAAAAAAAAGCTGAGATATGCTATGAATCCAAAAGATTATGAAAATTTTAATATTTATTTATGAAAATACAAAAAAAGAATCGAGGAATATGGACATTTATTTTTTCAGTCCTGGTTGACCATCTGCCGGATTAGCCCATATACATAACGCGGCCGCGTCGCTGCGCTCCTCTGCTTTAGGGCAATTACATTTTTGTAAAACGAAATAAGATGAAAATAATAAAGCCAGGAGTACGGCATCTCAGATAGTCATCAGAGATAGTCATCTAGCTATATTGCTATCAGATATGCTTATGTTGCCATAGTGCATTATTGGGACAAAATTATCTAGCTATATTGCCATCAGCGATGCTCATCTAGCTATATTGCATTACTGGGACCAAATTATATCTAAAATGCTATAAAAAATGCTCATCTAGCTATATCGCATCCATCGGAGATGCTTAAATAGCTATATTGCTATCAGAAATGCTCATCTAGCTATATTGCCATGAGAGATATATATTTTGTTATATATTGCCATCAGATATGCTCATCTAGCTTTATTGCCATCACAGATGCTCATTTAGCTAAATTGCATTATTGGGACAAAATGACATCGAACATGTATCAGAGATGCTCATTAAGTTATATTGCCATCAGAGATGCTTATCTAGCTATATTGCCTTATTGGGACAAAATTACATCTAATATGCCTTCAAAGATGATCATCTAGCTGTTTTGCCATCAGAGATGTTCAGCTAGCTATATTGCCATCAAAGATGCTCATTTTGTTATATTGCTATCAGATATGCTTATCTAGCTATAATGCATTATTGGGACAAAATTACATCTAACATGATTCAGAGATGCTCATTTAGCTATATTGCCATTAGAGATGCTAATCTAGGTATATTGCATTAATGTTACAATACGGCATCTCACATGCCATCAGAGACGGTCATCTAGCTATATTGCTATCAGATATGCTTATGATGAATCCCTAGAGTCGCTCTCCAAATTAAAAACCTAAACCTATAACAAGAGGATTTTTGTGTTTACATAGCGACCGTCACATATGCATCCTTCAGACTAATTAACAAGCGCTAGTGGCAGCCCGTCAATTGCGCCACCGATGGAATAGGCAAACAACTATTGAAGAAACGCAGTGAGTAGAATGCGATGTGTGCTGAAAGAAGTGACATTGTTCAAAAATGAAAAGCCAGAAAGGCTGAATTATTAAGACAACTAAATAATAAAGCGTAAAGTTGGGGCAACTCGGTCAAACTACATGTCGAAGTCGAATAATAAAACGATATTAATAGATCAAAAAAATCAAGATACACTAAAACAATCTCCACCCGAACAAAAGGAGATGCTGAAGTTAAAGAAGGCCTGCCCAAACGAACATTGCCAATACACCTGTGCATCCAGCACCGGTCCCGTCTGACGCATCAAGTCAGCCCAAGGATAAGTGAGCCGACAGCGCTTCCACTAATGTACAATTAAGCAATATATATATATGTAAAACAAAGAGAAAGATAAAAGAAAAAAACCAATATAACTAAAAAAAAAATAAAAAAAAATATGTAATAATAAAAAACAATAACTATATAGGTAAATGAGAAGTAATAAAATTAGTAAGGATAAAGAAAATGTCGATTTTGTGAATATAAAACATTCCCTAAAAATCAGAAGCCTATAATTTTGAATTTAATGAAAAAAAAAAATAATAATATTACTATTATTATTTTAAAAAGTGATTTCGACAAATCTTATAAGTCTTTAACACAAAGCCGGCTACCAACGACTACCAACATGCTGAAATATTAGCAACCCGCTTTAACAATGCGAGTTTACTAATATATAAACAGAAAGATCGATTAGATAAAAGTCATTGGTCTCAAGTATCTAAATTCTTGACCAGATTGCGATCGAACATAATAATCTTAAAGCTACCATTTACTATTTCAGTAGCAACTATATGGAATACTCAATTAAAAATAGAAACTGGAGAAGAATCAAAATCATCAAAACCACCAGAAGTCGAAACAGTACAGGTAGAAGACTCTGATTCTGATGGCCTAGAAAAAGAAGATAAATACTTAAATAATCTTATAATTTCCACTGTATTTTTTTAAACAAAATTACCAATAATAATGGCAGACGAAAATATTGTTCAAAGGGCATACACCAAGGATATAGCAATTGCTATGCACTACAGAAATGGACAATTTACGTAAGCTCTTGGAAGCCTCGTATATTGGTGAAGGCCTTCCGGCAGATCATGCTGGTAAGTTCAGCAAAATTTAAAAAAACAGAATGGTAAAAAATTGTGAGCATGGAAAAGTAAAAACAATCCATGAGGCAGGCAACTTTTCGACAATGAATGAAGCCATCACAAAGTAAGTACAATGTAGTACTGAAATGAAAGTCAACGTGAAATCCATTCTATAAGCCGACAAATTAATTACTACAACAGAGGCAAATATCGCGGTAGAGGCAATGCTCATTATAATAATAATTATAATCGCAACAAACGGACAGATTTATAATAATAATAATCATAGAGGAAACAAGATGAAGTTATCGAGGAAATACGCATCAAAATGGAGGTTATAACTATATTAATAATACAAATAATAATAAAAACAGTGTTAGAGTAGCCCAAAACGCTTCGGAAAACTCCCAACAACCCTTAGGTACACAGCAGTAGTAAATATTAAAGTTCACACCATCAATCTCAGTCAAAGCCCATTCGTCACTTTTATAAATATAGATACGGGAAAGGAATTAGTCTTTTTAATAGACACAGGTTTGGTAATATCTATATTAAAGGATAAATCCCATGTTTTTAAATACATCCAAAATCATTATATAATCAATATACAGGGAATGAGTCAAGAAGTTACCAAATCTCTCCTATAGATTATAAATATATAACTTATAAATATATAATCCCACACGATTTTCACATAGTAAATTTACAATTCGCGAGAAAAATCTGTGTTAACACAACTTTGAAAAGCTTCCCGCCATAATTTAATAAGCAATTAACAACATTCTGCACCCAATATAGTGATGTATTCGGCCTATAAATCGTATCGATTACTACGAATAATTTTTATAAACTTTTTGATTGAGATTGAAGGATGATGATCCAATATATATAAAAAATATAGAAATGCTTGTAGTCAGAAAGCCGAAGTTCAAGAGCAAGTCTAAAATCTCATTAATGACAGAATAATGAAACCCTCTGTATCGCCTTATAATAGCCCACTTTTAGTGGTACCCAAAAAGTCAAATCTTAATTCGAAAAAGAAAAAACTTATCAATTTCTACTCTCTAGAATTGATGATATTTTAGATCAACTAGTGAGAACAAAATACTTTTCATGATTTAATGTCAGATTTTTATCAAATTGAACTTAAGTTTACGAGATATAACGTCCTTTTCAACAAGCAATGGTTCATGTCGCTTAATGCGATTACCATTCGGCTTTAAAATAGCGCCAAAATTTTACAGAGAATGATGACTGTAGATATCTCTGGAGAAGAACCTTCATAAGCATTCCTTTATATGGATGACTTAATGTGCTCAAAAACTTACCTGATGTTCTTGAGAAATGTTATAACACAACCTAAAGTTACATCCCGAAAAATGTTCATTTTTTATGCATGAAGACACATTTCTAGGTTAAAAATGCACAGACAAAGAAATCTTTCCCAACGACAAAAAAATACGTCATTCGAAATTATCCAGTTCCATATGATGCGGATAGCGGTAGAGGATTTGTTGCATTTTGTAATTATTACAGAAGGTTTATAAAAAATGTTGCCGACTATTCCCATTACATAGATTATGTAAGATTATTTAAGAAAGATTGCCAAAAAGCCTTCGAACATTTAAAATGGGATAAGGTAACTGACGGAACCTTTGATGTCGCTGATTACCGTCCAAAATTAGATAAATTGCAATAACCTGTCACTTGTTAAAAGGATTTGGTAAAAAAATTCAATTAATTAGGGTTAGCTGTCAAAATCTCAAGAGGCTATGGTAATAAAAATGCAATGAATTAGGGTTAGATGTTAAACTGTCAATAGGCGATCGGGTAATAAAAATGCAATTAATTAGGGTCACTGATTAAATGATGAAGGGGGATGTGTTTAAACTCTACACCGAGGATACGGATACGTGTGCGAACGCGAGGGAGCGATCCCGCACGGAGCGGTCCCGCACGATCATGTTCAATTTTAAAAGAGACGGGGGCACTTAAAAACTCGAGTGTATACATCGAAGGATGGGTGGATGCAATTGAAAAGTCGGCGGTGTTTGAGCAACATGTACGTTTCGAAAAGGGATGCTTACCCGCGATCCCTCACTTACATGAAAATCGTGTCGGGGGTGGCTGAGACACATGTATGTATGAACATCGAAGGATGCCTACCGACGATCCCTCACTTAAAAATGGCGACATAGGAGTGGGATGAATTCAGGAGAGTGGGAAAGAACACAAGTTTTCGAAGGATGACTACACACGATCCCAAACTTAAAAAAAGGGATGAGTGTGGGAAAAACAAGGAAAAATAAATGATTTCTTCAAATGTCCCTCAACTTAAAAAAGAAAAAGGGAAGACGTGTCAATTGAATAGAATGAAAAAACTCAACACAGTTACATGCAGGTGCACTTAGTGACACTCT
The DNA here is from genome assembly GCA_008042475.1 of Drosophila kanapiae. Lineage (NCBI taxonomy): Eukaryota > Metazoa > Arthropoda > Insecta > Diptera > Drosophilidae > Drosophila > Drosophila kanapiae. The sequence goes on along the minus strand of VNJM01002192.1, from coordinate 4,827 downwards.
TCAAAGAGGCATAGCGATCAACATCAATATTATCATGTTAAAATAAAAATTAAATAAATCTGATCCTGAGAAAAGAAACAAGATGCATCATGTTTCAGCTCAACGAAAAGGAAAGGCGTGGGGGTCTAACATAAAGATTTTCATACACCATCGTCTTACTCCATGTACATTATGTCCAAATGCTTACCCGCGATCCCTCACAAGAAAATCAGGTCGGGGTTGCTGAGACACATATGAGGATGAACATCGAACAACAACAACAATCCATGCGAGTGATTGTCACATTAAAAAGGGATAAATAGTGGGAAAAAAAATGAGTCTTCGAAGGATGCTTTCCCGCGATCCCTCACTTACAAGAAAATCGGGTCAGGGTGGCTGAGACACATGAAAGCAGGAGAATAGGATATTATAATAACACGAATAACATAAGAATAATATAAGAATAACACGAGTCTTCGAAGAATGCCCACGCACATAAAAAGGGATGAAAGCGGGAGAGTGAAAAATAACACGAGTCTTCGAAGGAATCCTACTCCCGTTCCCACATCTAAAAAAGGCAACAGAGGAGTGGGATGAGTGTGGGAAAATCGAGGAAACAAGGAAAAATCAACGATTTCTTGGGTGACCTTTAAGGATGTTCGTCAAATATTTCCTCAATTTTAAAAGGGATGACCTAAGGGTAATTGGAAGGGGTGAAAAGTCTCAACAGGGAGTCAAGATCGCTCACCCACGATCCATTAAATAAAAAACAAGACAAAAACAAAACATAAAAGATTGCTGTGTGAACACGAGGCACCGAATACTTCAGACCTACAATTTCTTTTTTTTTTTAAGTCTGTAAAAGAAGTCCCAAACCATTTCCCAACCCAAAATAATGTATATATTTTATTTTTGAGTATATAATAAAAATTTATTGTTCAAGTATAATCTTCAAAAATGATGTTCTAAAATATCTCCATGTGTTTATGTCTTTACAAAATTTGAGATTTAGGAATCCAACTGTCTTCAGTTTTCGAGAATCCTAGCCAAGGCACCAGAACTCTATTTCCATCCCTCTTCAGCTCCTTTTCTACTAGGTAAGTATTGGGAAATCGATTCTTTTTCAGTTGTTCCTTATAGAAACCACCCTTAACATGATTCCAATTTAAATCTTCCAACAAGTATGTTGTTGGAAATGTATTTTGAACTTATTATTCTTATTCTAAATATCTCGGTATTCCAAATGGGAATATATATATCCCTTTTGAAATACCCATTTAAATGAAGAGATTCGAACATTGTCTCCAATCTTCAGTTTGCTCCCCATAAATATTTTGATATTATTGTAGACAGTATTCAAGATATGCTTCTCATTCCCACTGTTTACATCGATTGGAGCCATTTTTATTGTTCTATGCCTCCTGTTGTTGTAAACGTTAATCAACTCTTTGTACATTTCAATCCATTTATAGGTTCCATTGTAAGAAAATTCCCTCCACATGAGTTCTTTTAATGTTCTATTAAACCGTTCAACAATTGATGCCTTCAATGTACTAAATGTAGAATAGTGGTTGATTTTATATTGAGACATCAATTCCTTAAAGCGAGTGTTGAAGAACTCTTTTCCGTCATCTGTTTGTAGATTCCTAGGCACTCCACGTCCAGACTTGAATATTTTCTCCATTGCCTCACCAACATCTTTCGCAGTCTTAGATTTAATTGCCTCACCCCAGGCAAATTTGGAAAATGTGTCGATTACTGTTAGCAGGTAACGATGTCCATTATTTGAGGAGGAGTACTTTCCCATTTCCACCAGGTCAGCTTGCCATAAACAATTAATTCCTTTTGTAATAACTCTGCGGCGTAGAAAGTGTTTACGTGCGGGAGCATGTATTTCATTAATAATACCACGTCTTTCCATATTTAAATGGATAGTAAAACCATTTAAGATTTATTAATATTTTGATATAATGCTTTTCTTAATACTCTAAATCTACTTATTCTTAGATTTTGGTCCATTTCTAATAGTTTCAATAATAGCAGAGATAACTTCCTCAAGTCTGTCTAATCTGTCATCAATTTCTACAGTTTTAACATCTGGTACATTGACAACTATTTCACTCTTCATTGAATCTTTCATCTCCCTTATGGACTTGTCGACATAATCTTTGATAACAAAGTCGGTCTTCTCTTGTGGGATCGAACCATTTTTTATACGTTTTTGTTGAATATTAAAGTTTCCATCTGTATCAATAATGAGTCCTGGAATAGTTTTTTCATTTCGTTTTAAATTATTAGAGTTCTGCTTATCACTTATATAATGACCAAACTTGTCGACGGACATGATGATTATAAACTAATTTAAATATTGATACTTAAATATATACTAAATTATGTTATAATTTGAGCCTCTCTCAATTCTTCAATTATTGAAGTAATTTCATTTCCATGATTTGAATTTCCGGCTGATTCCGATGCTATTAGGAGTTGTAGACGTTCTACCAGCTCATTTGGATCGTCCCAGTATACATAATTGGGTTTCTTCGTTTCAAGTGTCATAAATCCCGAGCCACTTACAATTTCCTTGATGCGCTTGGGAGTTGACTCGGCAATGGGTGATTTAGATAAAAGTGGCTTAATAATTTTGGAATATTTAAATGCCCTCGTTCCTTTAATCTGACCATTTGGTTGAAAATTTCTTCGATACAAATTAGTTTTTAACAAAATTTCATTGTATATTTCCAGATCATTTGTACTATAATTCTTTGGTAGATGGTGGAATACTAAAGAATATAATCCACTAGTGAGTTGGTAGTTTTTTCCATCGTCAAATTCAATTTTATTATTTGTTACTTTTATTCGGTTATTTCCCAACATTAATTGACCAGAGTCATTTTTGTATGGCCCATATGTTTTATCCAAAATACGATCTCGTTGTAGTTCACTGATGGTTAAATTTTTTGAGCTCTCTTCAAGCGATGGTGGTTGATTTAATATCAAAGAGGATGGAGTGGGAGAAGACGCTTTGCTTGTTAATACAGGCGATGAAGTCGGTGATACACTTGATGTGTGAGCCAAGTCTTGATGCGGTAGTATAAATGAAGAGTCATCCATTGCCGGTTGAGAATAGAATTGCTCATCATCATCATCATCATCATCATCATCAACATTAGCATCATCAATATTAACTGCATCACTCTTAATTCTCCAATCCGAAGGCTTGTAATCATCATAGTCGGGTTTTGAGATTTTATTAGCAGCAGTGTAAAATGAAAGTTTCCTCTTTTTCATATGAGGTGTGTTATCGTTAATATTCAAATCACCTTTATCATTTTTAATGTTTTTTGATATATGGTTCTCAAATTTATTGTTATTATTAACGAGTTTATTTAATGGATCTGTTATAGGCTTAAATGTTTCTTCCAATCCAATAATATTCTGTGATTTGAGCTGTTTTAATTCAGAAAATTTTTTTTTTAACGCATTCCGTGTTTTAGTTAATTGCGATAAAATATTTTTATTCATTGTGTTGAAATAATTCAAATTAAAAGAACAGAAGTGGTTATTTCAGCTTTGATGTTGAGAATACACTGTGAAATAATTAATAATTTATAAACATATATAGCTGATATAATGAGCTGATCAGACAATCAGACCTGATGTGATAAGGTGATTGGATAAACAGATCTTATCTGATCTGATAATCAGACCTGGTCTGATAACCAGACCTGGTAAACAGACCTGATCTGATCTGATAATCAGACCTGATAACAGACCTGATCTGATGACCTGATCTGGTAAATAGACCTGATCTGATAAACAGACCTGGTCTGATGACCTGATCTGATAAAGTGAGCTGGTTTGATGACCCGATCAGTTAAACTCATCTCATGTGATATGCTGTAAAATAAATGAAATTCCTATTTTCCAACAATTCAAAAAATTATTAGAAATAAAAATAGATAAAAAATTCAGTTTTTGATTTTTTATTATTTTATTTATATTTTTTTATAAGCTGAAAAAAATAAAGTCTGAAAATTAAAATACTACAAATTCCCATTTCCCATTAATAAAAATATTTATTTTTTTTTTTTTATTTATTTATTTATTTATTTTATTTTATTTTTTATTTTTTAAGCTGAAAAGTAAAGGCTGAAAAACAAAATACCCAAAATCCCATTCCCATATTTATTTATGTTTAAATATATAATTTTTATTATATTATTTTATTTATTTAATTTTTTAGGTGGAAATCAATGTTTCCATCCTCCTTTTTTATAAGGATGTAGCGTTTTTGCTCAAACAGATCGAATATACAGTCATCAATAAGACTGAAACGATCTGGGAGGTACACAAAAAATGATTGAAGCTCAACCATTATGTTGGAACCAAACTTGCCTTTAACTCGCTTGGCCCTGATAATATCAAAGGACTTGTTGCACGCCAGATCTTTGTATGGGAGCTTACCCTTAACTCTGCATGAGTTAAAGGCAAGCATGAGCGGGTCGTCCTCGATGTCCTTCATCAAGGCGTCCAAGTCTGCCTGGGTGACGCCGATGGGCAACGTCTTTGTTGCTGATGAGGAGTCGTTGGTAGAATCGTTGATGGCTGGATACATGTTGGCTGCGACGAGTGTTCCTTGCTGAATGATATTTTTCCTAGACGAGCTGGCTCATTTTATACCTCTTAAGGAACTCATTTCTTCTCCCACTACCTTTTACATGTGGTGTGGAAAGGGATTCAAAGAAATGCATCCACTCAGTTTGCAGGTATACAAGGAACGTGAGATGAATTGAACTCCAACAAAAATTGTAGACATAAATGTCCACAGTTGAAAGTACCAAATTT